>CAUJRU010003685.1:0-36057 GCA_963277665.1 Viscum album
CTTCGTCTCGAAAGAACTCAAGAAGGTTTCCGACATATGTCAGCCGGTTGTGCGTGATCTCCACGGCGCACCCGGTCAGCCTCGCGAAAGCCTCCTTTAGCCATTCGTGATCTTTACCTCCTGTTTTGCGGCCTAGGGCTTTTAAAAATCCATGGGCCGTAAAATGGCAACGGCTTCCTAAGGGGTGTTGCCGCGCCAGATGCAGCGCCTGTTCCCAGACATCAAGGTCTGACTGGTCCAATTGCCAGCCGGTAAAACGGATTTCAATGCCTTGTGGCGTTTCCAGAAGCTTGCGCTTTAGGGCAGTTCGGGTCTTGCCCTGAATGGCCGCAAACAGTGCACCCCTGAGAGCTGAGTTAGGAACGCCGCGCATAGGCTCCGGCCACAAGGGAAGCTGAATAACCTTTGCTGGTGGCTGCTCTTGTGGTGGCGGTTCCGGCTCACGCCAGGCTCGTTCCCTCATTGCCTCGCCAAAACGTTCTAGTTGCCTGCGTAGCTCGGGATCTTTGACATCAGCCAGTATGTCGCCAGCTGATTCGAGGCCCTTTTCACGTCTGATTGGGTCATTCATGCCGTTTCCCTTTCGGGTGGCGGTTGTGAGGTGTTGCTAAAAAGGCGTTTCCACCATGGTTTACGGGGTGCGCTCAAAAGCAATGTTTGGGCCTGATTCTTCCAAGCTTCTAGGTCCGGTAGCCGCTCCGCGGCGACTTTTAGCCGTATGTACTCTTCAAGAGGGATGGTCACCGTCGTCTCATGAGGCGTCCGATGAAGTTCGACCGGCGTATCAATGCGTCCATTTGACTTTTCTTGAGACGTATCAACAGGCCCGTCCATATATCTACGAAGTCCCTTTAAGGCGTCCTGACCAAATACCCTGAAAAGCTCATCAAACGCAATGAACTTCTTGCCATCGTCAGCCACCTGTTGGCTTATCCTGTTCTCTGGTTTGGCCTTTTCCCCCAGATAGTTCCGGTAAAACGTAGCTTTCTTGATGCCCATAAGTGTGAAAGCCTGCGTTACCGTCAACTTTTGATACTCAATCGGGATGTTTAATCCTTGGTCCATGGCGCGTCTTCCACCTAGTCCAAAAGGTCCACTTGAACCATATATGGACCCGTCCCGCGATGCAAGGGATTTTCAAGCGATATACGAATTGGCACAGATGCAGTCATATATCCGGCTTCAAGATGAAGGGATATGTTGCCCTTTGAGCCCCGATGAAATCTGTGCTTCCCCTCCTTATCAAGACAACGGCCTCAAAGGCCCCTGACGATGTCAGAGTCTGGGGAAGCCGGTCTGACCTATCGACTCACCGCTTAAAAACCTCTTGGCATGGTGTGGTGTTGGGTTCATATTCGTCAAGTAAAAAACCAGTTAAGATGCTTGACACTCATAGTAACGCGCCTGATCCCACTCAGATGCTTGCGTTGGGTAAGGGACGATACACTCCACCACCACTCAGCAAAGCCCAGACAATGCGCGCATTTTTATTGGCCACTGCGACGGCGGTTCGATTCTTCCCTCGGCGTTCAACTCACTCGCGTATCCACTGACTGCGACGATCCGATTTGTCGCCCAACCAACGCACCGTCGAACGGGCTCCATGGATCGGCAATTTGCGCAAATAACTATCGCCTCGCTTGCTGATGCCTAACAAGCGATTCTTACCTCCTGTGGTATATTGGCGAGGGACTAAACCTAACCAAGCGGCAAACTGGCGACCATTTTCGAACACACTCGGCTCACTCACCGCGGCGATCAAAGCCGTTGCGCTCAGCGCACCAATACCCGGAATCGTCAGGAGGCGTTGACACTTCGGATGCTGCTTGGCAATGGCGTCGAGTTTGGCATCGTAGTCACAAATTCGTCAAAGAGCTTATGGAAGAATTCTTGACTCAGCGATGTAAGCTTGGCCTGTTCGGCTTCGAGTTGAGAGATGAATGACTTCCGAAACTTCGAAACCCTTGGGGCAAGACAATACCATACTCATGTCGGAGGCCTCGCATTTCATTGACCAGGGCTGGCCGCCCCACTGGTACCGTAGTCTTTGCCGAAGAAATGCTCGTGAAGTAGGGTAGGAAGCCAGCGAGTTACTCGAATAACTGAGCACTTTTCCAACAACCCCCCTCCGAACGACTCGTGAGTCTTTCGATCTCAAGCCGCTCTCCAGTGACCATCTCCGAGTAACACTCGGATGATAAGCAGACCTGCCTTGGCTCTCCGCAACTTGCGTACCTCACAGCTTCTGACCATCGGGTCACCTGTTCCCCTTTCCCTACTCTTCCACTTACTGGGTCACCCGTTCCGTGGTCATCGAGTCAACGGCACACATTCCGGTCCGTCTGTGTCTTGCCATTACAGCAATCCAAGTTGCGTCCTACGAAAACGCCGGGACCGCGAGTCTCTCGACTTGTCGGCCCTCCCATGTTCCGCACCGGAGCAACGTATCGAGCGCGACTTCGGTGACCCATTCAAGCCCTTCAATGCTCTCGCTGAGCATCGTCCATCGTGCAAGACGTACCATAACCGGACGTTGAACCCATGGCTCACGATGGCGTCGGGTATACAAACGTGCTACCGACGAGTGTGACGGTTCAACCCCTGGACATTGGGATTCGGACAATCCAGTTCTCACCATATCGCGCAGGGCGTGTCGGAGGGCCGGCCTCGTTGCAGGGCCATGCCATAAGGTACAGAAGAGGCCGGAGGCAGTAGCAGGGGGTGTCGCGACATCGCCGCAGCACTGGGTGCCCCAGGCCCCCAGGAACCCATGATAGAAGTCGGTGGTTCGAGCTGCCATGATTTGGGATGCTGCCAATGGCTACTACCCGGCACGTCGCATGTGTGGACGGCGCATGGCCGCACGACAGGAGCTGCACGATTCCGACTAGCTAAAAGGTACTGCGCATGCCAGATGTAGATTAGGCTCGACTAACCGATGATGGGTTTTTTTGCCCGACGCCTCGAGATGGGGGAATAAGGGTTCAGCCAATCAAGGACGGCTCCGGAGATGTCTGAACTCGGGCCAATTCCGCGATGAGCGCCTCCATGTTGATGACCTCTGGCCCTTTGTTGAACTCATAACGGCCGTAGAAATTAATGTGCTGCCAGGCGATCGGGGAAACCTGATTGTGTAGGCTGGCCCCCTGTCCATTACCCGTTTTCTCATAGTAATCGAGAAGGCTCGATAAAATGCTGGTGTTGTAGTAGATGATACAGTTCGTGAGCAACCGGGCGCATTCGCCCCAAAGTTGCTGTTCATGCTCCGTTTTAAAGCGCAATTTGCCAAAGTTGGCATAGGATACAGCGCGACGCAATTTATGATAGCTCTCGCCACGATTCAAAGCCTGTTGCACGTTGCGGCGAAGGGTTGGAGAGTCAATATAATCAAGAAGATATAAGCTACGGATAATATTGTCATACTCCCACAGAGCACGGCGCGTTTTGTTTTTTCGCAGATAAGCGCTGAGTTTTCGAACGATGATGTGCTGAGTCGTGGTTTTCAGCGCCAGGGAGACCATGATGCGTTGAATGTTGTCCCATTCCTCAATGATCAGTCCGGGGTTGAGTTTGCGGATGGGCCTGAGCACCATGTTCTTATCATACTGGCTCGGATGCTTGAATCCGTAGAGGGCCTCCCCCACCTTGTCATAGATATCCCGGTAGCGTGGTGCAAATTGATAGCCGAAGACGTTGAGAATCGCAAAGTTGACTTCGTTGGTCCCGTGGGTATCAGTTGAATGGATTTCCGGCTGGATGTCGGTGGTATTGTTAAAGAGAAGATCAAAGACGTAATGGCTTTCGTGGTCGTTTGCGCCAATGATATCGGCATTGACCGGGACATTGTTGGCCACCATGGAGTAGGAGTCGACGCCTTTTTTGAGCCCGAAGTAGTTGGGCGAATAGCGGGCATTGATCGTGTTAATGGCGGTCTCAAACTTCTGGCCATCACTGCTGGAGTGAATCGTATCGCCGATATCATAATGTTCAAACATGGGGAGTGTGGCGATCGCATTACTGACCCGATCATTGGCCTCCCTGAGAGTCTCCAGACGGATAAAATTGTCGGATGTCGCCGCTAGGGTGGCGTAGCCCATGTCCGAGTTGTCGCCCATCCTGCCGAGTCCCATATTGGTGGCCCAAGCCACCAGACAAGCGCTAATCGTTCGGTCATCGGCTTCTTGTTTGGCATAGCGCCCCAGGACGTGATCGAAAACCTCCATAAAGTGACAGTGCCGATTGGTAAAATGGAGCACACTGGCAATATCGACCTGCTTGAGACGATCGAAAAAGGCGTGATTGATAGGCTCATCTCCCTGCGGATACGGGAGCGTCCAGCGGACCTTGTCGCCCTGCTTTTTGATCTTGAAGTGTTGATTTTCACCTGAAGCAATCCGCTCGTTGACCTCGACAAGCCGTCGCTCAAGCAGGGGCTCGAGTTCGGCAAGATGTTCGCGAATGGGTTGTTTGAGGATGGCGGAACCGGTATCAGCAATCAGCTGGTCTTTGTGCTGCCAGCGCTCACCGTTAACGAGGTCATCGTCAAAACTGCGAAAGCGGACACTATCGCGACAAAACACATCACCGGCTTCCAAGCCGTTTCGGGTCAGACGATAGATCAAAAACTCATAGCGGTCCGGGAGCAGGCGCCTTTGTCCAGTGGGATTTGGGTGGTAGAGATAGCGCCTCGCGGTTTCGGGGATGACCTGCAGTGGAAAGGCCTCAAGGGCATACTGCCCAAGCGAGCGTCCCTTGCCAAAAGCGTCCTTAAGAAAATTCACGGCTTCGATCAGCGAGGTCTGTCCTGAAGAGGCAGACCAATCCACCGGCGTTAGAATGGGCCGCAAATTGAGTTTAAATGACTGGGCCAGATCATCAATGTGTTCCCAGCGAAAAGCGGTTTCATCGAATTTGACCTCGCGGGCGATGTGGTCGGCGATAAAGTCGATCTGATCCCGTTCCAAAATACGGAAGGCTTTGGCCCGGACTTCATGAAACGGCATCAGATGTGGGATCGTGTCATCGTTATAGAGTCGAAGCAATTGAGCGGCTTTATCTAAGTTCTCGTTGGCCTCCGTGCGAAGCGCATAGACACGCTCTTTGGCGGCTTCGTTTGCGGCATCATCGTATTGTCTGACATGATGAATAAGGCCGCCCAACAGATTATCATGAAGTCTCTGATAGCGATGGTAAATAAAGCACAGCAGATAGAGATAAACAAGTGAGGTGTCGAGCCGTTTAAGCTTGTAAACCGAATAATAAGTGACTAATGATGCATAGTATTTAATGCTCTCGTTAGAGATACCTAAATTGGGTAAGAGCCTCTTTGCAACTTGATACAAATGCTGAATATGTTCGCCTCGACGAATTTCACGTTTGATTTCGCCAGCACTGAAGTCCTTTGGCTCTCTCTTGAGCTGAGTGACTTCATATAACCCTGGCGAGTCTTCCAGAAGCTGTTTTAAATGCTCGATATCAGAGTTCTCAAGAGCGGCGTTGATGAGGGAAGTCAAACGATTTTGTTCAAACGTCAGAGCGTTTCCAATGGTATCCTGCATCCAGCTGTACCCCGGAGCCACGATGCGTTGATCTGTCAGATACGTCATGAGGTCACGGAAAATATAGATGGGTTTGGCAGAAATCGTGGCAGCCTGTTGGGCTCTGAGCTTGAGTTGTCGACGTGGTTCGGCATGACATAAGCGATAGTTATAGAGTTTGAGGATAAAACGCTGTTGCTTGAGTCGAGTGTCCTTATCAATTGATCTTAAATCAGGAAGATGCCTATGATTGAAATGTTACTCCAATATATATTGAACATCTTCTTCGACTTCACGGAGATCAAAAACAAAAAACTGGTGTTTTGACTTAAAATGGCCAAGCTACAAAACAAAATAAACTTGAGATTTGATCGACCGTAACTCTTGTAGCAGCTCCCTCTCTGGCTGAGATAGAGAGAAATATTCGCCCTGCTCGTCGGGCGTCAAGCGGGGTCTACCATTTATCGCCTCGATCTCATCAGCGCCTAAGATTCTGAGCAGTTTTTGTATTGTGTTGGCTCTCTGAATGGTCATCGTTCACCGCCTTCGTTTTCGATCCTCAAGGTTTCATGAAGTATACTTTTTGGAACATTGGCTTTGATGTGTTCCATTTTATGGTTCATAAAACGATTTTCATAGAGTCTAAAGGATTATTGAACTATAGGAAGTAGTGATGGCTCAGGTAGGCTATGCGCGGGTGAGTTCAGTTGGCCAAAGCCTCGACGTCCAGTTGAACAAGATCAAGTACTGCGACAAAGTGTTTTTGAGGAGAAAAAGAGCGGGGCCTCAGGCAAACGCCCTCGGCTTGAGGATTGCTTGGAATATGTCAGGGAAGGCGATACGCTGGTGGTCACGCGACTCGACCGATTGGCCCGCTCCATCTTGCATCTGTGTCAGATTGCCGAGGAACTCCAACGTAAGCGAGTCCACCTGCCGGTGCTCGACCAGCATATCGATACCAGCGATGCCACCGGCCGATTGCTCTTCAACATGCTCGGCGCCAGTGCTCAGTTTTAAACGGAAATCCGAGCTGATTGCCAAATGGATGGGGTGCAGAAAGCGACGGAACGCGGCATTCGCTTCGGCGCAAAGCAAAACTTAACGCCGGAGCAGGTCTCGGACCTCCAGCAGCGGCGGGAACACGGCGTTCTCATCAAAGCGCTGATGAAAGACTATGGCATATCCTAGGTCAGCGTGTATCGCTATCTCGGTTAAACCGATTCCTCTCTCTCCTCACAGAACGCATAATTCCTTATTCCACCATCCCGAGGCGTTGGGCAAAAAAACCCATAATTCCCCCTAGGGCGCGCCGACCCCAGGTAAGAGGGTTGCCTCGAGGGTCGCGCGCACCCGCATCCCCAGCGGGGCAACCTGAAGCTCCGCCCGCATGCGCCGCATGGATAAGCCTGCCCCGACCCACCTGAGCCACCGTTGCACGTAGTCACCAAGCCGGGAGAGCCTCTCAGGCTCCTCTCGGCATTGCTCGTAAAGCCGGCGACAACGTGCAACGAACTTCTCTAGCGTCTTTTTGGCAACGCTGAGCCCATCAGGGTAAAACGAGTAGCCTAAAAATTCAAAGCCTTTGGCCGTGCGCCCAATATAGGTTTTATCGGGATGCTTGACTAATTGCAGGGACTCCAATACCTGATTGACAATCTTGATCGCCTTGCGTAATTTCCACCGCGTCAGCGTGAGCACTAACACGTCGTCTTGGAAGCGCAGATAAAAGAAGCCTTTCTTCTCAAGCGCCTCATCGAGTTCACGGAGAAAAAAAGCGCCGATGATCGGGCTCAGTGGACAGCCCAACGCGATGCCCTGTCGATGTGCCCAATAGAGCCCGCCCCATGACGCACATCGCCGCAAATACTGAGCCACGAGATTGAGCACGTCTCGGTCGCCACTGTAGAGAGCCAGCCGGTCTAACAAGAGCTGGTGGTCAATTGTTGCATAGTAAGATTGGACGTCCGTTTTGAGGACAAACTGATGATTGGGAAGCTGTTCGACGACCTGTCGAACCGCGTATTTTGCCCCGCCAGAACATCAGTAAAGAGCTGCTTGAAGACGTTCCAATGCCGCCAGGGTTCGACAATCATGAGGTCGCACCGAACGAGGGTGGTCGGCTGTTTCGATTGTTAAGGGTGAAGCGTTTGTACCACGTTTCAGCCTTGCCGTCCACCCTTGGTCGGGGTGTGCTCAGCGACCTCGCTGGGCCAGGAGTTATGGGGAGTTCAGGATGTCCGGAAAATGAAAATTCGGCAGCTTTCACACGAGTTGAAAAGTAGTGAACAGTTCCTCAGGCAGCAACACCCGTATCGCGAACTGAGCACGCAATTGGCCCTGTCGGCAGTGATGTCCCTCAATGATGTCTCTTTCCTAGAATCACGGGACGATTTAGGCCGCTTGCGTGGCGATGACGGTCCCGATCGCGTCTGAATTGGTCTGAGGCTCTGATTCGGGCACGAGCGGGGGCTCGCATGGCGGTGCCTTCTCATCGCGATGGGGCACGAGTTCAAGTGGCGGACATGACTTCAAAGATGCCTCTTGAGAAGCCCTTTCTCTATGTTGCATTAACAAATCAACCCACTCTCCCTCCAAGGTTACTCCAGTTAATAGTTCAATGGATACTTTGCCTTGGCGTCTTCACCCTCTGTAACGACGATGGTTATGATAGAACATAATGAGATTTAACGTCTCTTGGGTGATATGACCTTTAGAATTGACTTGATGAAAAGGCACTAGGATATCGTCCATATGAGAGCGAATGGGTTTAAGCAGCTTGGGAAGTGGCACGTCATCAATTTCTTCGATTAGACTCAGGAGGACTGTCAAATCTGAACGGACCCCTTCAGCCGTACGAAGTCGACCTGAGGTCGAGCAAAGATGTAAGGTCTCACTCAACATGCCGAGTAACAGATGGAGCTGATCATATCTCTCTATCGCATGCTCACAAGCTCTCTGAGCTTATTCATATTGCTCAAGACGCTTTTGCAGATTGGATTCGCTTTTGGCGTTGGAAAAGATCGCTGCTGATTCGATCTCTTTACCAATGGCTCCATAGGCTTTTTTCTCGAGTTGGTGACAGCGGTTAAAAAGGTCCTGGCCCTACTGGACGTGATCACATACCCAGAAGCCATCTTGGCAAGCAGCTTAGTAGCCAGCTTTCAGACCCACACCTCGGTCGGAGGCCATGCCCACAGAGTGAAAGAGATGAGCCACGAGGGCTTTAAAATGCGTTTCCCAAGTCTTGGCCGAACGATCTGCAGCCAGCTCGATTTTGAGGATCGCGGTACTTTGTGCATCAATCGTGACCAAGATCGGGTTTCGGATGTCAAAAATCTCATCGCTGAGATAAAACACGACTTTCTTGTCGGGCATTGAGAGTGTCGATGGGAGGCAACGCCCATAGGCTTGGAGGGCTTCACTGAGATAGCCCACGGAGTTGAACTGATAGCCGAAGTACTTGAAGATCGAGGAGATGCTTGGAATCGAGCAGTGACCTTCTATCTTCGCGTAACATGAACAGCCACGGTTCGAGGCGGTCCGCTGGGGGCTCGACGAGATGTTGGGGGTCGCTCCAGAGGTCTTCCAAATGGTGGCTGGCGGCCCAGGAGAGCTGATAGAGGAAAGTTCTGGAGATGTGATAATCCTGAGCAATCTGGGTCATTTTGCCGTAGATGCCTTGATTGATCCAAGCGGGCTTTGCCAATGGCGATACGGGTTTGCGGATCTAAATCATGGAGTCTGTTAAACTACATGGCACACCTTCAGGTGGATGGGGGATGGTGAAGAATCCTAACGCTTCGGGTTGACATCGCCATCCTCCCACCACCTGGGGATTCGCTGAAACTGTCAACTGGTCTCTGATTGATCCCACGAATTCTTAGAGAATTGTCCAGATGGGATCGTGGCGTGAGGAGAGTGCGGTAGCACGGACACCCGTTACCCATTGGAGGGTGTTTCCACAAGGTTCTTATGAAACCCGGCAGGAGCTAGTGATGGAGCCGAGAATAATCAACGTACTGATGGCAGCCGTCCTGTTGTGGCTGATGCCGCAGAGCGCCTGGGCCTCCAGTCGCCCCGCCGTCGCAGGCTTTGGCACCAACATCATCATCACCGGTGGGCATTGCGTGGTGAGGCCCCCGCGAATGCAGGTCACATTGCGCTATGACGAGACTACAGAACGGTGGGAATGCGACACCAGCGGTCAGCTGCCCGCCGACGCCGAGATTAAAATGGTTCTCAGAATGGAGAAGCTCGATCACGGATGTCATAACATTGGCGGCGTTCAACACGCCGGCACATGTTGGCGGAAGGGTAGGCCAGGCTGGAGCTGCACCCGCGTGTGTAATGCGATGGGCTTGCAATATGATGAAATGACGGCAACCTATGCCGGCACGACCGATGACGGCGGCACCCGGCGTCATTGTGCTGCGGTGGCCCGCGCGCTGGGCGACGGCCCCCGTTCAGTTCCCCGCGACAACGAGGGCATCAACTCTGATGACGGCTGTGGCCAATTCCATTGGAGCAGCGACCATGCCTGGACCTCCCACGGTTCGACGACCGAATCCGCCACGGCTTGGGATTTTCGCCGTTACTGCGCATGCGCGAGGGATAACGACTAACCGCTGCGTACCCCTTGGGCGCGCCGCCCCCAGGCCCGAGGGGGGCCTCAAGGGTCGCGCGCACCCGCATCCCCCGAGGGGCAACCTGAAGCTCCGCCCGCATGCGCCGCATGGATAAGCCTGCCCCGACCCACCTGCGCCACCGTTGCACGTAGTCACCAAGCCGGGAGAGCCTCTCAGGCTCCTCTCGGCATTGCTCGTAAAGCCGGCGACAACGGGGTAACCGTACAATCGGTGCAAATTGTCCCGGTTTCATCGTCGTTTAAAATCAATGATTTAGAGGAGCGATAATTTGTTATGTCAATAAAATCAATGGCTTTCTGCGATTTTGAGTCTTGACCGGCTTTTTGCTACCCTGAAGCCCTCAACCCGAATCATTGAATCCGTTGCGTGAAGGTCGCATCGTGCAACTTTGGCAGATGCCGTTCCTCGGACTTGAGGCGTTTCCGGCAGAGCTCACCGAATTCGAAATCCGATATTTCTTTACCTTCACCGCCACCGAGCGCGAAGCCATTTGCACACGCCGTGGCCATCGCCATCGCCTCGGCGCGGCCATCCAGATCGGATTTATCAAAATGGCCGGGTGTCCGTTGGCCGCCTTCGATACGCTGCCGATCGCGGTGTTCAGGCATCTGAGTTGCGAACTGAAGATTGCAACCCCTGACCTGACCTCGCTGCGCGCCTTATACCGGCGCCGCTCGACCCTGTACGAACATCAAGCCTGGGCCGCAGACCTCTTGGGCTTTCGTCCGTTTACGGAACGGCGTCGGCGTGTGCTGGTGACGCAGGTGCGACACGAAGCCCACAACGCCGTCACGATTCACCGTCTCGTGGAGTTTGCCAAACGCTGGTTGTACGACCGGCGCATCTTGATTCCGGATGATCGTCGCCTGCGCGATCTCGCTCGCAGTGCCTATAGCGATACCGAGCAGACCTTGCTCGAAGCAATCCACCGTCACATTCCGGCCCAGGTCCTTGCGGCCTGGGAGGAGGCGCTGTTCAAACCGCGCCGAGGCGAGATGTCGACTCTGGAATGGTTACAACAGCCGCCCCGGCGCAAACTCAAGGGCCTCAAGGAACAGCTTGAAAAGGTCGACTTTCTCAAAGCGCTTCAGGTCGATGCCTACGCCTTAACGGAGCTCCGCTTAGAGCGGCAGCGCGACTATGCCCGTAACATGCGCCGGCGGCGTCCCGCCCGATTCCGCGCTCTGAAGGAGCCCCGTCGCACCCTTGAGATGGTGTGTTTTCTGCGCATCACCTTACTGCAAACTACGGATATCGCCTTATCCTTGACCGACCTGCTCATCCTGGCGCTTCATGCCCGGACCGTGAAAGAGGTCCGAGAGGCCGAAGCGCGCGTCGCCCGCACCTTCAAGCCGGCCCTGCGTGAAATCCGACGTCTTCTCGACGACTCCAGCCTTTCGGACGAGACCCTCCGGCAGTCCATTTTGGCCGTGATGCCCTCCGAACAAGATCTCTTTCCAAGTCGTGCGGCTGGAGTTCGGTGGAAGCTCAATGACAAGGCGAGGCAAATTCGACCGCTGCTCAAAGCCCTTGTCGCTCTGCCTTTTGAAAGTGAAGCGAACGCACCTCTGATCGAGGCGTTGGCGCACTTGCGGGACATCTACCAGCGACAGAGCCGCACCTTACCTCCGGATCTCAATGTCAGTTTTGCCCCGCGCTGGATGGCGCTCATCGACACGCCGGACCGCCAACGCGCTCTGCGTGCCTTTGAAGCGGCCACCTTGTTGGCCTTGCGCAAGGCGCTGCGCAATGGATCATGCTGGATCGCTCACAGTCTGGCCTTTCGGCAGCGCAATGAGATTCTCATCCCGGAGACGGAGTGGGCCAGTAATCATCGACAATTCTACCGACACCTTGGGCTGCCGCTGCAAGCCACCCGCTATACGCCTCAACTTCTGAGTAATCTGGAGGCCGGCTTGGCTTCATTGGCGGAGGCGGTGGAGGCGGAAGTCGTGGTCGTCGATGATGCAGGCATTCATCTCAAGGCTCTGGAAGCCGAGGAGACCCCGCCCCTGCTAGAAGCCACCCGAGCCGCCATATTCAAAGAGGTGGGGGCCATTCAACTGCCCGACTTGATCATGGCGATTGACCATGAAACCTACTTCAGCTGGCGTCTGCTGGGTCGAGCGCCCACGAGTGACACCGAGCTGCTGCTGGTGTATGGGGCGCTCCTAGCCCAGGGCACCGAACTCGATGCCGCGTCGGTGGCGTTAATGATTCCGCAGCTCTCGCCCGAGGCCATTGCCGATGCCGTGCGGATGCTCGAAGACGAAGGCGCGCTGCGCGAAGCCAACGAGCTGGTGGTGCAGTTTCTCCATCGCCATGAAGTGGTCCAGAGCTGGGGAGAAGGCACCTTTGCCTCCTCTGACGCCATGAGTTTGGAAGCGTCGCGGCATCTGTGGAATGCCCGAGTCGACCCGCGCCGGCGCACTTACGCCATGGGCATCTATTCGCATGTCCTCGATCAGTGGGGGATTATTTACGACCAGCCCCTGGTCTTGCGCCAACGCCAAGCGGGGGCGGCCATCGAAGGCGTGGTGCGACAAACGGCGGTGGCCAACGTCGAACGGCTGGCGGTTGATACCCATGGTTATACCGATTTTGGCATGGCGGTTGGTAAGCTGTTGGGTTTTGATCTGTGTCCGCGCTTAAGTCATTTGCGCGACCGCCACCTTCATGTCCCCCGTGAGATCGCCATCCCGTCGGTTCTCGAACCGGTCGTCGAAGCAGATGTCTCGTTGCATCAGATCGAGACCGGCTGGGATCAGCTGATCCGCGTGACGGCGTCGATTGAAGGCGGCTGGCTCTCGGCGGTTCTGGCGCTGGAGCGCTTTGGGGCTGCCTCTCGGGCCGATCCCATTCATCAGGCCGGCAGTGGGCTGGGCAAGTTGTTGAGGAGTCTGTTTCTCTGCGATTTCCTGAGCAACGAGGCGTTTCGCCGTGAGGTGTTGCGGATTCTCAACCACGGCGAGTCCACTCATACGCTGCAACGGGTGATTCACTTTGGCAGCATTGCGGCGGCTCGGGGAAGGCGGCGCGAGGAACTGGTGGGCATCTCGGGATCGTTGACGTTGCTGTCCAATGCGGTGATGGCCTGGATGACCCAGCAGCTTCAACAGGTTCTGGACACCTGGCATCAGACGGGTGTGCGCCGCGTCGAAGCGGAAATCCTGCGCCACATTGCGCCGGTGCATTTTCAAGATGTCAACTTTCGAGGCCAGATGCAGTTTCCGCTGGCCCGCTATCGCAGCCGCCTCATCCCGGCGGCGTCATCGAGGGCGTCGCGACGGCCCGATACGGCTCCGTAAGCCAATGAAGCGCGAATGGCATCGGTCGATCTCTGTCAAGAGCTGGATAGACGGGTCCGTCAGGAGTGGCTTTATACGTTTAGCGCCTTTTGTCAAGAGTCCCTGGCCAGAGGGTGAACCACCATGCGGGTTTGAGAGGGGGTGAAGCACCGTGCCCAAGCGGCGAAAGGTAAAAAGTGAAGAGGTCGAGCTGACAGCCGGGCACGAACGCACGAAGAATTTCCTCAGCGATACCGAAATGGACCGACTCCTTGAAGCCGCGAAGAAAGGTCGTCACGGCGTGCGAGATTATCTGCTGCTGCTCATGATGTATCGCCACGGCTTGCGCGTCAGCGAAGCCATCCGGATGCGACACGCCGACTTAAATCTCAAGCGGGCTCGGGTGTGGATTCGGCGACTCAAAAATGGGCTGTCCGTCGAACACCCGATCGCCGGTGACGAACTGCGCGCGATCAAGCGCTATCTGCAGACACGCGACGATGCCTTACCGTGGCTCTTTATATCCGAACGCCGCCAGCCGATGACGCGGCAGTCGGTGAACTACCTCATCCGCGCTGCTGCCCGGCGCGCCAACCTCGGTGGGGTTCATCCCCATATGCTGCGACACACCTGTGGATTTTACCTGGCGAACCAAGGCTATGACCTCAGATTGATCCAGGCCTATCTGGGACATCGCGACCCCAAACACACAGTTCATTATACGCGTGTTGTTGGCGCTCGATTCGAGGGGTTGTGGGAGACATAAGTCGGCGGCGAGTTGAGAGGCGCTAAACGAGTGAGGCCAATTTGGCACGCCATCCCAGCTCTGTGGTCACTGAGCTAAGACAGGTATTTGCAGAAATCGCAGAAAGTCATTGATTTTATTGGCCTAACACATTATGAGCCCTCTAAATCATTGATTTTAAACGACGATGAAACCGGGACAATTTGCACCGATTGTACGGTTACCCCGACAACGTGCAACGAACTTCTCTAGCGTCTTTTTGGCAACGCTGAGCCCATCAGGGTAAAACGAGTAGCCTAAAAATTCAAAGCCTTTGGCCGTGCGCCCAAAATTGACTTCATAGCGTCTCTCCATCGTGACATCATGACATGATACGATCATGACTTTATGACGTCATAAAGTCAACTTTTTAAGGGAGAAAAGAATTTTGATACGAGTTCCAACAAAGATTAGAAGCGACGATGAGAACGAGAGAACGGGTGTCATTGCTTTGGGCGTCCGTGTCGCATCATTGAGTCCGCAGGCCATCTTGCCCCACAAAGCCCATGTGGCTGATAGGCCCGGAATGAGCGAAAGTGTCATGAGCGGCAAAGACGTCTACTTTGCCGCTGGTGACAGGTTGGCTCATTCTGGGCCGAGAAGGGCGGGCGGGCCAAATGCGACGTCGAGAAACAGGCCGGACAGGCGGCGACGGCGTTCACCAAGGACGCGATCGCCGGGGCGCGCGACGTTCGGGTGCGGGATCCGGAGTGGGGGAAGTGGGGCGGGCGCGTCCTGGCGGACCTGATCCTGGACGGCCGCTCGCTTTCAGATGGGCTGATCGCCGCCGGGCACGGGGGTAACCGTACAATCGGTGCAAATTGTCCCGGTTTCATCGTCGTTTAAAATCAATGATTTAGAGGGCTCATAATGTGTTAGGCCAATAAAATCAATGACTTTCTGCGATTTCTGCAAATACCTGTCTTAGCTCAGTGACCACAGAGCTGGGATGGCGTGCCAAATTGGCCTCACTCGTTTAGCGCCTCTCAACTCGCCGCCGACTTATGTCTCCCACAACCCCTCGAATCGAGCGCCAACAACACGCGTATAATGAACTGTGTGTTTGGGGTCGCGATGTCCCAGATAGGCCTGGATCAATCTGAGGTCATAGCCTTGGTTCGCCAGGTAAAATCCACAGGTGTGTCGCAGCATATGGGGATGAACCCCACCGAGGTTGGCGCGCCGGGCAGCAGCGCGGATGAGGTAGTTCACCGACTGCCGCGTCATCGGCTGGCGGCGTTCGGATATAAAGAGCCACGGTAAGGCATCGTCGCGTGTCTGCAGATAGCGCTTGATCGCGCGCAGTTCGTCACCGGCGATCGGGTGTTCGACGGACAGCCCATTTTTGAGTCGCCGAATCCACACCCGAGCCCGCTTGAGATTTAAGTCGGCGTGTCGCATCCGGATGGCTTCGCTGACGCGCAAGCCGTGGCGATACATCATGAGCAGCAGCAGATAATCTCGCACGCCGTGACGACCTTTCTTCGCGGCTTCAAGGAGTCGGTCCATTTCGGTATCGCTGAGGAAATTCTTCGTGCGTTCGTGCCCGGCTGTCAGCTCGACCTCTTCACTTTTTACCTTTCGCCGCTTGGGCACGGTGCTTCACCCCCTCTCAAACCCGCATGGTGGTTCACCCTCTGGCCAGGGACTCTTGACAAAAGGCGCTAAACGTATAAAGCCACTCCTGACGGACCCGTCTATCCAGCTCTTGACAGAGATCGACCGATGCCATTCGCGCTTCATTGGCTTACGGAGCCGTATCGGGCCGTCGCGACGCCCTCGATGACGCCGCCGGGATGAGGCGGCTGCGATAGCGGGCCAGCGGAAACTGCATCTGGCCTCGAAAGTTGACATCTTGAAAATGCACCGGCGCAATGTGGCGCAGGATTTCCGCTTCGACGCGGCGCACACCCGTCTGATGCCAGGTGTCCAGAACCTGTTGAAGCTGCTGGGTCATCCAGGCCATCACCGCATTGGACAGCAACGTCAACGATCCCGAGATGCCCACCAGTTCCTCGCGCCGCCTTCCCCGAGCCGCCGCAATGCTGCCAAAGTGAATCACCCGTTGCAGCGTATGAGTGGACTCGCCGTGGTTGAGAATCCGCAACACCTCACGGCGAAACGCCTCGTTGCTCAGGAAATCGCAGAGAAACAGACTCCTCAACAACTTGCCCAGCCCACTGCCGGCCTGATGAATGGGATCGGCCCGAGAGGCAGCCCCAAAGCGCTCCAGCGCCAGAACCGCCGAGAGCCAGCCGCCTTCAATCGACGCCGTCACGCGGATCAGCTGATCCCAGCCGGTCTCGATCTGATGCAACGAGACATCTGCTTCGACGACCGGTTCGAGAACCGACGGGATGGCGATCTCACGGGGGACATGAAGGTGGCGGTCGCGCAAATGACTTAAGCGCGGACACAGATCAAAACCCAACAGCTTACCAACCGCCATGCCAAAATCGGTATAACCATGGGTATCAACCGCCAGCCGTTCGACGTTGGCCACCGCCGTTTGTCGCACCACGCCTTCGATGGCCGCCCCCGCTTGGCGTTGGCGCAAGACCAGGGGCTGGTCGTAAATAATCCCCCACTGATCGAGGACATGCGAATAGATGCCCATGGCGTAAGTGCGCCGGCGCGGGTCGACTCGGGCATTCCACAGATGCCGCGACGCTTCCAAACTCATGGCGTCAGAGGAGGCAAAGGTGCCTTCTCCCCAGCTCTGGACCACTTCATGGCGATGGAGAAACTGCACCACCAGCTCGTTGGCTTCGCGCAGCGCGCCTTCGTCTTCGAGCATCCGCACGGCATCGGCAATGGCCTCGGGCGAGAGCTGCGGAATCATTAACGCCACCGACGCGGCATCGAGTTCGGTGCCCTGGGCTAGGAGCGCCCCATACACCAGCAGCAGCTCGGTGTCACTCGTGGGCGCTCGACCCAGCAGACGCCAGCTGAAGTAGGTTTCATGGTCAATCGCCATGATCAAGTCGGGCAGTTGAATGGCCCCCACCTCTTTGAATATGGCGGCTCGGGTGGCTTCTAGCAGGGGCGGGGTCTCCTCGGCTTCCAGAGCCTTGAGATGAATGCCTGCATCATCGACGACCACGACTTCCGCCTCCACCGCCTCCGCCAATGAAGCCAAGCCGGCCTCCAGATTACTCAGAAGTTGAGGCGTATAGCGGGTGGCTTGCAGCGGCAGCCCAAGGTGTCGGTAGAATTGTCGATGATTACTGGCCCACTCCGTCTCCGGGATGAGAATCTCATTGCGCTGCCGAAAGGCCAGACTGTGAGCGATCCAGCATGATCCATTGCGCAGCGCCTTGCGCAAGGCCAACAAGGTGGCCGCTTCAAAGGCACGCAGAGCGCGTTGGCGGTCCGGCGTGTCGATGAGCGCCATCCAGCGCGGGGCAAAACTGACATTGAGATCCGGAGGTAAGGTGCGGCTCTGTCGCTGGTAGATGTCCCGCAAGTGCGCCAACGCCTCGATCAGAGGTGCGTTCGCTTCACTTTCAAAAGGCAGAGCGACAAGGGCTTTGAGCAGCGGTCGAATTTGCCTCGCCTTGTCATTGAGCTTCCACCGAACTCCAGCCGCACGACTTGGAAAGAGATCTTGTTCGGAGGGCATCACGGCCAAAATGGACTGCCGGAGGGTCTCGTCCGAAAGGCTGGAGTCGTCGAGAAGACGTCGGATTTCACGCAGGGCCGGCTTGAAGGTGCGGGCGACGCGCGCTTCGGCCTCTCGGACCTCTTTCACGGTCCGGGCATGAAGCGCCAGGATGAGCAGGTCGGTCAAGGATAAGGCGATATCCGTAGTTTGCAGTAAGGTGATGCGCAGAAAACACACCATCTCAAGGGTGCGACGGGGCTCCTTCAGAGCGCGGAATCGGGCGGGACGCCGCCGGCGCATGTTACGGGCATAGTCGCGCTGCCGCTCTAAGCGGAGCTCCGTTAAGGCGTAGGCATCGACCTGAAGCGCTTTGAGAAAGTCGACCTTTTCAAGCTGTTCCTTGAGGCCCTTGAGTTTGCGCCGGGGCGGCTGTTGTAACCATTCCAGAGTCGACATCTCGCCTCGGCGCGGTTTGAACAGCGCCTCCTCCCAGGCCGCAAGGACCTGGGCCGGAATGTGACGGTGGATTGCTTCGAGCAAGGTCTGCTCGGTATCGCTATAGGCACTGCGAGCGAGATCGCGCAGGCGACGATCATCCGGAATCAAGATGCGCCGGTCGTACAACCAGCGTTTGGCAAACTCCACGAGACGGTGAATCGTGACGGCGTTGTGGGCTTCGTGTCGCACCTGCGTCACCAGCACACGCCGACGCCGTTCCGTAAACGGACGAAAGCCCAAGAGGTCTGCGGCCCAGGCTTGATGTTCGTACAGGGTCGAGCGGCGCCGGTATAAGGCGCGCAGCGAGGTCAGGTCAGGGGTTGCAATCTTCAGTTCGCAACTCAGATGCCTGAACACCGCGATCGGCAGCGTATCGAAGGCGGCCAACGGACACCCGGCCATTTTGATAAATCCGATCTGGATGGCCGCGCCGAGGCGATGGCGATGGCCACGGCGTGTGCAAATGGCTTCGCGCTCGGTGGCGGTGAAGGTAAAGAAATATCGGATTTCGAATTCGGTGAGCTCTGCCGGAAACGCCTCAAGTCCGAGGAACGGCATCTGCCAAAGTTGCACGATGCGACCTTCACGCAACGGATTCAATGATTCGGGTTGAGGGCTTCAGGGTAGCAAAAAGCCGGTCAAGACTCAAAATCGCAGAAAGCCATTGATTTTATTGACATAACAAATTATCGCTCCTCTAAATCATTGATTTTAAACGACGATGAAACCGGGACAATTTGCACCGATTGTACGGTTACCCCAATTTGGCACGCCATCCCAGCTCTGTGGTCACTGAGCTAAGACAGGTATTTGCAGAAATCGCAGAAAGTCATTGATTTTATTGGCCTAACACATTATGAGCCCTCTAAATCATTGATTTTAAACGACGATGAAACCGGGACAATTTGCACCGATTGTACGGTTACCCCGTCCGCTCCGCATTCCTGCCTGATGCGTAGTCGATGTATTCGCCAACAATTTCAAACTCGCGATTAGCCGCATATTCACGGAGCTGCCTAAGCTGGGTTTCGGGATCTTGTCTTGTTTCATCCGTCGAGACGCGGGCATAGATGGCGACACGTTGCGGTTTTCCTATCATTCCACATTGATCCCCAAAACGCTGAAGGGTGTACTAATAAGGATTTCCTTTTTAGCACACCCAAACCATGACAGAAAACCCTCATTTTTCAATGGTCGAAATCAGTGATTTCAACATACCCTTTTTGGTACAACGGATTTGCGCACTAAACCCATAACGGAGCAGCAAATTTCAGGCGCTTGCTTCGGTAGATAATTCATCGCCCTGATCGTGACGTTTTACATTTTTAATATAAGAAGCTGTTTTAAAATTATTAGGATAGGTTTTTCAATGAGATACGTGTCCTATAAAGTTCCAATCTGCGGCCAGAATAGCCAAACCCTCATAACTCCTGGCTTTGGCGATGTGGCCGCGCCGGTCCAAACTGGCTCAGATGCTTTGCATGTGGTGACCTAAGTCATTGTTTTTATAGGTACGTAGATTTTTAAAACAGCTTCTTACGCTTGCGCGCGTCGGCGTATTTGCTTGTTTACGTAAATCCACAGTTCCGCCACTTCGACGGCCGAGCGCGACTTCGCGGCGAGCTCCCCCGCGGTGCGCCCGTCGACCATCGACGTGGCGAAATCGATCCGGTTATGGAGCGTGACCGGCGCCACCTTGCCGTGCTGCGCCAGGACGCGCACCGCGTCGACGGCGGCGGCGTCAACGGCGTTTGCCACGGAACCATCATGCCAAAGCCGAGGTATCACGAGACCTGCTACGGAGTAATGCAGTTCGGTCGTTGCATTGGCGCGCAGTTCTGACCCACCAGCGGCGGCGCCTGGCGGAACGAGTCGTCTCATGGGAGGCTATGACGCATGAGAAACAGCAGCATCGTGGCGTTGGCGTTTCTGGCCTGCAGCAGTGTCCCGGCCCAGGCCGCGGACTACGCTTGGCCGGTCGTGCGGGTGGTGGACGGTGACACGGTGGCCGTCGATGCCTCGGCCAACCTGCCACCGGAGTTGGCGGGGCTGAGTGTGCGGCTGCGGGGCATCGACACGCCGGAGAAGGGCGGGCGGGCCAAATGCGACGTCGAGAAACAGGCCGGACAGGCGGCGACGGCGTTCACCAAGGACGCGATCGCCGGGGCGCGCGACGTTCGGGTGCGGGATCCGGAGTGGGGGAAGTGGGGCGGGCGCGTCCTGGCGGACCTGATCCTGGACGGCCGCTCGCTTTCAGATGGGCTGATCGCCGCCGGGCACGGTCGCCCATATGACGGCGGGCGGCGCGGCAACTGGTGTAACTAGTATTCGCTGATTTTCTTCTATTTTGCGAGCTTGTGAAGCTGTCCATCGGTCGGGCTGTGCAACAACCAGATGAGCTGGACAAGTCTGAGGAGGCGCTCCACGCTCAACTTATCAACTCGATGCCTTGCTGAGCCAATCCGATAGCATACGGGTGACGTGATCGCGCTATTGTACTAGGTGGGGAGGAAAGACGACGCGTAGTTGTGGCAGACTGTGAGCGTTCACGCCTACAAACGGAGCGCCATCACAGTTGCTTCGCTCAGGACCTCGGTGCGATAAAGCTGGAGGACCTTTTTCAAATTGTAGGCACATTGGTTGAGTAAGGTCCAAAGAGTGGCTCCCTGAAGCCCCCGGTACAGGCTCCGGCCAACGCCGCGCCAGGTCTTCGCCACCGCAATGAAGCCTTCGGTGGCCGAGCGGGCCTTGAGAGCGGCCTCCTTGTAGGTTGTATCCACATCCGAACTATTGCCCCTAAACACATAGTCGAGGTCTTCATGGTGCAGTTTGAGGGTCTTGGCACGGCGGTAGCCCGAATCCGTGACCGCTCCCTGTGGATAAGCACTCGTGCGTTTTCGGTACCGTTCCAATGTGGCCCCATAAAGGGTGCGATCATCGGGTTTGCCAATGAAATTTTCGGTGGTGATCATAAAGCCCTGGCGGTTGAAAGACAAGTGCAACAAGGTGCCAAATTCGGTTTTGGGATGCCGCTTGCCCTTCTGAATGGGTCGAGCATCGAAATCATCAAGGGAGAGCAAGCGATTGGGAATATGGCGCTCGCCTTCAAGCTTGAGCTGAGGTTACTCGTCGAGAAACAACAGCGCCTCAAGGAGTTCGCCCCCCTGGGTTTTGAGGGCTCATCCCGTCTCTCGCCCGCTGGCGTCGGCTACATCTGGCACTGGCTCATATCCGCAGCACCCCGGCGCACTGCAATTCATCAACTTTACGCCATGGTAGATCACCTCCCCGTCTTTCTCATCCCGCGTAACACCTCGAAGTCCATGAAATATAAAGTGCTCGGCTTCATTGAGGGAGTGTCCAGCATAGAACCCTTTCGCGTCACGCGGGAACGCAGCCTTGAACGCATGGGCGAACTCGGCTTGGGTGATGCAGTCAGAAGGCTCCGTCACTCGAAGATGCGCGGCGCGCCACGACTCCATGGCCCTCTTGCAGACAGATCGCGGTGCCTGATCCGGCAGCCGGGTCCAGACGTAATACGAGCTGATGGTGGCCGTCGCGGTGGCCAGCGGCGAGACCCCCTTGGCCCGAAGCTCGATATAGCAGCCTTGACAAACCGGATGCCCTTCAAGGGGGTTTCCGCACTTCTTGCAACACGTTTTGACATCTGCCGCCATGGCTTCCGGCTCGATCTCCTCCGCGTCCTCAAGCGCAGCCCGTTCATCAGGCGTCCGGAAGCGCACGCCCCGGTAGCCGCGTTTGGCTTTACCTTCGCTCTTGATCACGGAGTTGTTCGGCATACCATCAACCGCCAGTTTGGCCCGGGCATGCACATGTGCCCGGCTTAACCCGCCGTATTGGCCTTGATCATCCGGCGGAAACGACTCGGCAAGCTTGTCAAATAGATCGTTGGTGATGATGTGGTGTGCCGGATCGCCAGTGACCAAGATGTGGTCCTTGAGCCATTGCCCAACAGGACCCAGGCTCTCCGCCCGACGCGTTTTGACAGCGGCGGCAACAGATGGAATATCTTGTGGCGGTTCACAGTCGTCGGCAGCATATGCGCTTGCCGCCCGAACCAATAGGGCGAGCATGGCCTGGCGGGCAGAGCTGTCTTTCGTCACCGTCTCGATGACGGAGGTATCCGCGTGGCCTTGGGGCAATGGGGGGTAATCCAATATCTTCACCCGATCAGCCAACGCCGGATCGGCCAGATTGACTTTGGTGAGGTCGGTCTCGTTTATCGCCACGATGAGGGTCGCTCTGACCGGCCTTGCCGCGCCAGCTTTTTCGTAGACATCCCGAAGCGGCAGGGCAGCAATTCCATCTAGGCTCTTGAGCAGCCCCGTGTTGAAACGGGCGGTTCGGTCCGGCAATTCGGAGACGGTCGCAATGAGCGCGTCATGCATGCCGAACAAGCCACCCTGATGGCCGTTGGGGTTGGCATGACGGTTTGAGAGCAGCGCCTCGGCTTGCACGCCCATACCGTAACCCCGATCGCCTTTTGTATCGCCAAGCGCTGAAGTGATCGCGCTCAACAGCGTCGATTTACCGCTCTTCAGCTTGCCCTCAAGCACATAGCTGCGGCGGCCCGGCCCGCGCCGGATGGCGTAGCCCAGGGCACTGAGGATGTACCCCCGCGCTGTTTCGTCAAGGTGGGCTAGGAGGCGGTCGATCACTGGGTGTTTCGCATCGGCAGCATAGGGATCAGGCACCCGCCGGCTAACCAGCTTAGCTCTCGCCTCATCGCCAGTTAGCAGGCGGCCCGTGTCGAGGTCAATCACTCCATTCGGCGCGCCGATATCGCGGCGATCGTCATTGAGTTCCGCTTCCTGACAAACGGTCAGGGCATCGGGTAAGCCCCCGTCCTTCATCCCCTGTCGGTAAACCCGCCCAACGCTCTCCGGCGCCGTTAGGCGGCCGTTATGTCGTGCGCGTGTTTTGGCATGACCGGTTATCCTGGACGTTGCCTGCTTATCCAGGTTGACATCATCCATCGCGGCATGACCCCACTCACGGGCGGTATCAGCGATGAGCTGATCGATGTCATCGTCCGCCCTAGCCCACACACCTCCCTTGGCCGCCGCCCGCAAATACGCTTGGCTGCCGTCTTTTGGACAACCGATTACCACCGCAGGCGCATGCCTTCGCATCGTCAGTGCAATATCGGCAGCGTAGCGCCGTCGTCGAGGTATTTTACCATACAACGATGAATTATAGCAGACCGAAATCGTCTGTGCCAACCCCATCACGGGCGACACCCGATGCCACTATGATTGTGGCACGGCTTGTGGTACAGGTTTTTTCCCTTTTCAATAGCATAGCTTAGCCCCTGCATTGGCGGGCCTCACCCCTCGTAGTGTTGCTCCCCCTGGGACGGCGACATCGCACCGTTGCGGCTCATGCCACTATCGCTCATTCCGGGCCTTGAGGAGAACCGATGGACGCCATCTATGTTGTGACTCCGCCCTTGGCCGCCGGTCTTTTTGAGGTTAGACTGCCATTGATAACGCTGCGTCGATCCACCGGTGGTCGCCCCCGTCCCCCAGGTTGTCAGGTTGGTGCGGGCAACAAGGGGGGGCATCCTGGCCATTTGGCCGCGCGCGACTCTGTGGCGTAGTGTTTGATGCTGCTCATGGCGTTTGCGCCTAATTCTGAGCGGCGTTTCCCGCTATGAGCAGGGCAGGAGGCGCGTGCGGAATGCCGGCGCCCCGGCCTCCATGAGCGGCTTAATCCTAGGTTGATTCTGGACCCTATTCCGCCACCCACAGACCACGAAGGAGATAGTTATGGCGCAGCGAATTCGGACCTTATTGCTGGCAGCCGTCTTGTGTATTATGATGCCCCAGAGCGGCTGGGCATCCCCGACCCCCGAAGTGGCAGTCTTAGGCAACACCCACATCATCACCGGTGGTGCCTGCAAGCTGTGGCATCGATCTGCCCGCGTTGACCTGCACTACAACCCCAAGACCAACGTTGTTCAATGCCCCGACTTAGAGCAGCTTAATGACGGTCTGCGGGGCCCCTTTGGCCTTGAGATCAACTTACGTCACATTCCCCTCAGTGCGCCCCTCACCCCCTCTGAGGACTGTCAATTGTCGTATGGCCGCGAAGCGGGAGGTTCCTGTTGGTACCAGACCGAGCGAGGCCAGAGTTGCACTGACGAATGCAAGAAGCGCGACTTGGACTATGACCGGGCTACTGAGACATTTGCTGGGAGTCGCCGTAGTGGCGGAACGGCAGAGGGCTGCCAGGCGGTCGCTGACCTATTCACGACCCGCAACAGGGATGTCATCCCGGCCAAGAATCCTGGCGAAGTCGGTCGGCTTGGCTGCGCGGGCCAGCCTGGCGCGACCTTTTGGTGTTTTGGCGAGCGCACGAAGTCTGGGGCGCGCGTTCAAGGCATGTTCCGCTACTGCGCCTGCCACCCTACCGCAGCCACACGGTGTCTCCGCGCCGGCGGCCACCCGTATGCTGGCGCCTGTTTTTACAAGGGTTCCGATCAGGCCAGTTGCGACGCCACCTGCGCCAGCGTGTCGCGCCAATACGACCCCTTCACCGCGGCTATCGTCGGCCCGACCGCTGCGGGCGGTAGCAAGCAGTCCTGTCTGGCGGTCGCGTCGGCATTTGGCGCCAATCGCGTTATCGAAGTCGTGGCTACCGACTTAGTCGGTTGTCACAGTGCGACTGGCGTCACGAGCCTGGCATTCTACACGTCGACAGGCGACTTTGATGCTGGCGCTTCTAGCCCCGATGTCCAACGTTACTGCGCCTGCCAGGAGGAGGCCGACTAACCGCGGCTTACCCCTTGGTCGCGCCGCCCCCAGGCACGAGGGGGGCCTCGAGGGTCGCGCGCACCCGCAGCCCCCGTTGGGATACCTGAAGCTCCGCCCGCATGCGCCGCAGGTCTAAGCCTGCCCCGACCCACCTGAGTCACCGTTGCACGTAGTCACCAAGCCGGGAGAGCCTCTCAGGCTCCTCTCGGCATTGCTTGTAAAGCCGGCGACAACGTGCAACGAACTTCTCTAGCGTCTTTTTGGCAACGCTGAGCCCATCAGGGTAAAACGAGTAGCCTAAAAATTCAAAGCCTTTGGCCGTGCGCCCAATATAGGTTTTATCGGGATGCTTGACTAATTGCAGGGACTCCAATACCTGATTGACAATCTTGATCGCCTTGCGTAATTTCCACCGCGTCAGCGTGAGCACTAACACGTCGTCTTGGAAGCGCAGATAAAAGAAGCCTTTCTTCTCAAGCGCCTCATCGAGTTCACGGAGAAAAAAAGCGCCGATGATCGGGCTCAGTGGACAGCCCAACGCGATGCCCTGTCGATGTGCCCAATAGAGCCCGCCCCATGACGCACATCGCCGCAAATACTGAGCCACGAGATTGAGCACGTCTCGGTCGCCACTGTAGAGAGCCAGCCGGTCTAACAAGAGCTGGTGGTCAATTGTTGCATAGTAAGATTGGACGTCCGTTTTGAGGACAAACTGATGATTGGGAAGCTGTTCGACGACCTGTCGAACCGCGTATTTTGCCCCGCCAGAACCTTTGAGATGGGTGCAGTGTTCGGACAGTGGTAGATGCTGAGCTAAGAGCAGTGACAGGGCTTTCATCACCACGGCATCACGGGCAGGCCACAGATCGGCCCATTCAGGTTTGCCATCTTTAAGAAGGGTAACCCGATCCAGCACGCCGATCTCGTAGGTTCCAGCGAGCAGGTCCTGTTGTATGCGCTCCTTTTCAGCTGGCCAATTCCGTCGAAAGCGCCACACATCGGCTTGCGGCGGCCAGTTTTTGCGTCGCTTGCAGAGCCAAGCAAAGGCCTCATTAAGGAGATCGTCGGTTGCGAGGGCCTCAGTTGTGATAGTTCTTTGTGCGGTGGTTTCAGGTTGTGAGGATGGCTCTGTGATGTCGCGTGTTACATTCATAGCTCACAGGATTAGCAATAGGTCTAGACCCTGCCACCTATCAGTTGAAGCACGTGGAACAACCCCCCACAGATGGCGACAACAGCAGCGTTGGGGGGATGCTGCCATCGTTGCTAGTGATAACTACTTGCTAGGCGATCATCCCACCTGTGACCGATCTCAACCCGCTCGCCAGGCGTGCACGGGTTTTCTTCTTGGGCCATCAAGGCCCTCCACACCCCTCTGAATTTAAGCCATTATCGCACGCCTCTTACCCCAGATGCAAACGCCGGCATGGTACTGCCTACCCAGAGCCTCAATGCCATCTCCTTCACCGTCGGCGTAATCCGCATCCACTCCGGCATTCCCGCCGCCTCCAGCGCCTGATCCGCCCACTCATACCATGCCTCACGCTCCGCTTCGGGGATCGCCTCATAGGCCGCATCGAGTTCGTTGGCGATGTTTTCCCCGTGGGGACCTGGTGGAACCCCGGGCTCGACCGTCGGGGGCGCGGGCTGGCGAGGCCCTCCTGCAGGCTCGCCTTCGCGCGCGCGATTGGGACTCTCGATTGTGTCATCCATTGAGGATCTTTTTGTTTTCCATGATGACGCAGTTTCTTCGCCATCGATGGTGACGTCTACCGCCTCATCGATGGCCGCTTGGCGCGCCATCGATGGCGCCTCGCCCGGTCTATCGGCCGCCGGGCTTTCCGCCGCTGCGGTCTCCGGCACCAACTCCGCCAACTTGGCCCGGAATGAGCGAAAGTGTCATGAGCGGCAAAGTATCGATGTCGCCGTCCCAGGTTGAGCAACAAACCTACGTTTGCGGCACATCGATTCTAGATTGTCGATACGGTTGGCCCGCAGAGACAAACCTGTGCCACAAGGCGTGCCACATTCAACGTGCCAGTCCCAGCCCTATCGGAGGGATTTTGGCACAAGGAGGAACAAGCGATGCAGGTCGGTTATGCACGTGTCTCAACACCGGATCAAACTCTGGCGGTTCAACTCGATGCACTGCAGCAGAGCGGATGTACAAAGATTTTTCGGGAGGTCGCCAGCGGTACGAAGGCGGATCGGCAGGGCCTCACCGCCGCATTGGATTATTTGCGACCTGGTGACACCCTGATGGTGTGGCGCCTCGATCGGCTCGGCCGATCACTGGGCCAACTCATTGTCCTGATGAATACTTTACACCAGCAGCAAATCGGGTTCCAGAGCCTGGTTGAAGCGATTGATACGACGACCCCTTTAGGCCAGTTCTTTTTTCAAATTACGGGAGCGTTTGCCAAGCTCGAACGCAATCTCACGAGGGAGAGAACCCTCGCAGGACTGGCCAGTGCACGTCAGCGCGGCAGGAAAGGCGGGCGGCCCAAAGCCATTGATGCCAAGACGTTTGAGATGGCTCTGCAACTCTATGAGGCCCGTACGAGCTCGGTGCAGAGCATCTGTACGCGCCTAGGGATTGCACGGCGAACATTTTACCGTGAACTAGCAACGTATCGTGCAGGGCGCGCGAAAGGGCCGTAGAACTTATTGAAAAAGAAGCTGCTCCGGCTACTTTGCCGCTGGTGACAGCTTCGCTCATTCTGGGCCAAATAGACGCTGAACTTCCTCTTGCGTCAGTACCTGGATAATTCGATCTTTACGCCGTGGTTTCTTCTGAGTTGCTTGTGATTCCATAATCGAACAGAATAGCTCAAATGTCGGGTCGTGCAAGAAGCGACCATTGAAAACATTGGGCTTCTTGATGCTAAAATCGAGGTCGGAATTTATCGTAGTGTCGGATTGTGCCTAGATGGGCTGAATCAACAGCGTTGGAATCCGGCGAAAATCCCGGATATTCCGTGTGACCAGTGTACTGCGGTAGCGCATTGCCGTTGCTGCAATTGCACTGTCAGGAGTTTTTAGGCCGTATTGACTACGAATGTCTCCGGCTTCTCGTGCCAGGTCGATATCCAGAGGGATGACAAACAGGGAAGCAAGCAACCGCTCGATGTCGTCTTTGTCTTGGTCGCTCAACTCTCGACGGCTGAACAACTCAAGGACGGTAATCGTGGATACATAGCGAGGTGTTTCCTGTTCGAAGATATCTTCCAGTACCTGTACAGCATCCGCGTCACTATTGAGATAATAAATAATGGCATTAGTATCAAACGTATGCATAGAAATTAGTGGGCACGTGTCGGGGATTCATCATCCCAGGTATCGCGCTCGGCTTCGATGTCACGTACCATCGTCTCACCGTCATGTTTCCAGCGTGCTCTTACGCTCCGCCACAGTGCCTTTAGTTCCTCGGATGGCATCAGCGGGTGCACCTTAGAGGGTACAGAGACAGCTTCCGGAGTCTGGGTTGTTAGATCTTCCATAAATCGTCTCCAATGGCGGTGCCGATAGGCTCAACGCCCCTTCAGCCTATCTGAAGATACGTTTCGCGTCAAATTTGTTCGTTACCCTCTTTTAGATTTAACTACCGTTTTATCAAGGCCGTTCTTTTATCTTTATCTTGATGAACTCAATAAACGCACCATCACCTTCCCGTGGTCGAACCCGTCCATGTCCCTGCTGGCGAACAGGCGGTTGTGGAACCCATCGAAAGAGCCGGGGGGGCTACAGTACGGACGGGTATCCCCTGATGCTAGGTCACGCGGCCGTTGTCATGGAGGACCAGCCACACCGTTTGCTGGCACCGCATCGGCTCGCCTGACCGTCTCACCCCGCGCATCCACAAACTGGACCACCAACGGCTGTGGCTCTTCGGTCTTTTCGGGTGGCTTCCACTGGAGCTGATGGCGGCCCCACGTCTCCGGGAAGCGGCGCTCCAGGAGCCAGGCTGACGCCTGCCAGTTTTTTTGGCGGCCTCCCGGATCTGCGTCAAACACTCGCGCTCCAATTCGGCACTCACACTCCCCAGCATCTCGCGGAGTTCCCGCAGCACTTTGGGGGGCGGCGGCTCATTAGGCCCGCGATCCCGATACGCTTCGGCCCGCCAGCGGGCAAACGAGCGGTAGGCAACCCCCGCGAGCGCACAAGCCGACTCATACCCCACGCCCGTGCTCAGGGCTTCTCTCAACCGCTGGATGCCCTTGTGCGTCAATGTTGACGGTCTCGCCATCCGAAACACCTTTTTGCCCTTGAAGCCTGCCAAAACTGCCAAAACGCATCGAGAGTATACCACACCAGGGGTTTTAACAAAAAAAAGGAAGGTTACAGGTGGTTACGCCTTTGAATAAAACTCTTTCAAGGATACTATACTATTACGCGTATAAATAATCAAAAGCGCAACCACCTGTAACCTTCTGCACATTTGTGCAGGGGATTTAGCAAATTTGGAGGAGTCACTTGGTGAATCCTTCAATCACTCATCTCGGGCATCTAGTTGAGAGCCTCGGCTACCAGGTCAAACCCAAATCCAATGGCTTTTGGTACACGAATTCAGGCGTCTGCCATGATGGCGGCGACAGCGACGGGGGGGTGTGGGTCACCCCACGAAGCGCGGCTATCCGATCATGCTGTGTCATAAGTGTCACAAGCAAGCCGACACGAATATCCGGCGCAAGCTAGGCTTGCCCACGTACGAGGACGTTTGGGACCGTGCGCAGAGGCGGGTATTTTGGCGGCGTGTGTCCAAACCTGGCAAGGCAGACAAGGCGGAGACCACAAACCCGATGGTTGTCCGTTTCCTGGAGAGACAGGCGGCCAGAGATAAGGCCGGGGAGGGGTGGCAAGGGGCACCATCTCCCCCCGCAATAGCAACTCTGGAGTAACCCATGACGCATTATAACATAACTGACAAATCAGGATATAGTCTATATGACTCTCGTTATGACGATCAAGGCCCTGAGTACGATTCATCGTTAGACCCTCCGTACCACTCGGTAGATTACGTGCACGGCGAGACCGGCGAGGTCAAAACGGCTTGTCGTCAAGAGATCATCAAACCTGACGGCACTTCCGGTAAACAGATATGGCAACGCCCCCCAGGTCCATTGGATGGCTACAAGCCGCATGTCTACTTGCCAGGCGGCTTGGAAGCGCTCCCTGAGGCTAGAGAACAATGGCTATGGTGGGCCGAGGGAGAGAAGGCGGCAACGGCCATCCAATATGCTGGCCACCTCGCCTTGAGCACGATCGGGGGCGCTGCCAGCGTCGGTAAAGCCGACTGGCGCCTGGTCTCTGGGCATAAGGTTATGATCTGGGGCGATTCCGACGAGAAAGGCGCGGAGGCTGTACCGCTCGCCGCTCTCCGGGCAAGAGCCACAGCCGTTGGTGGTCCAGAATGACATGCCTGAAGGGTAAAAGTGAGATGTGAGCAAGGTCCTCTTTGTTGATCTCCTCGCCCTGAGATTTCAGACTGTTTACGATCTCGTCGATTTTGAGGGTATTCCAATACAATACCGCATTGGAAACGAGACTGAGACAGCTCGCCTTGTTCATGATCTTCTCGTAATCACCCGTCTTAAATTCACCCTGGTTGGCAAAGAAAACTCGTCGTGGCAACCGGTGCCGGTACTCTCCCTTATTAAGCTGGAGCTGAACCGTTTGCCGAAGCTCCAAGTCGGTTAGGTAGCGCAAGATATACTGGGTTTTGATAATCCGCCCGAGATTGGTAAACGCTTTGGACAGGCGATCAGACGGAAAGCTGTTGGTCAGTCTCTGCACCACTACATGAGCCGGTACCGTACGCTGCTTAAGCGAGATCGCCACGCGGATCATCTCTTCCCACTGTTCCTCCACACACTTTCATGTGAGCAGGTCCAATAACGGGAGATACTGAGATCTTAGTATTAACTACCAAAACTATCTTTTTGGTCTTAGAGGGCGGCGCTGCCCTCCTGATATTTAGGGCAAGAGCCGCCGCCCTGATTATTAACTATTAATAATAGATTAGGAGTTTTTTTGAAAATAGATAAATATTTGAAAAATAACATAATTATGGGATTTTTGAAGGATTTTTCATGTGTCGTATCCCGTGTGTTCATGTGTCGTATCCCGTGTGTTCATGTGTCGTATCCCGTGTGTTCATGTGTCGTATCCCGTGTGTTCATGTGTCGTATCCCGTGTGTTCATGTGTCGTATCCCGTGCCTTGATATTTCGGTTTGAGTTGGCAGGTATCAAATTGGATAACGGTTTTAGGGCGTGTGTTAAAAGACGTGCCTATTTCGAGCCGTATGTTTTGCGGACAAGCGCTTTACGTCTCAGGTGGCGGCGTTGGCTGTCGCTCGGAAAATTACCGACGAAAAGTAAACCGTTTTTCACCTCGAAACCTCTGATGCCTTCTGCTTCCTGTACTTGTTTGCAGGCTTTGAGTAGGTCGCGTTTGAAACCCAGGAGGTCTTTGTTTTTGCTGCCGCACAGTTTATGAATTGTTTCAATTCTAAGCGGGCGCGGATCGGCGTGGCTGGCATAAAATCCGTAAAGCCATAGAGCTAATGGTTTCCCTTTGAGGGCAAGTCTTACCTCCCAGTCCGTGGCCGTCCATCCTGCTGTATACAAGGCAACCATTTTGGGATTTAATTCGACAACATAGCCGCTTGTGTCTTCGTCTCGAAAGAACTCAAGAAGGTTTCCGACATATGTCAGCCGGTTGTGCGTGATCTCCACGGCGCACCCGGTCAGCCTCGCGAAAGCCTCCTTTAGCCATTCGTGATCTTTACCTCCTGTTTTGCGGCCTAGGGCTTTTAAAAATCCATGGGCCGTAAAATGGCAACGGCTTCCTAAGGGGTGTTGCCGCGCCAGATGCAGCGCCTGTTCCCAGACATCAAGGTCTGACTGGTCCAATTGCCAGCCGGTAAAACGGATTTCAATGCCTTGTGGCGTTTCCAGAAGCTTGCGCTTTAGGGCAGTTCGGGTCTTGCCCTGAATGGCCGCAAACAGTGCACCCCTGAGAGCTGAGTTAGGAACGCCGCGCATAGGCTCCGGCCACAAGGGAAGCTGAATAACCTTTGCTGGTGGCTGCTCTTGTGGTGGCGGTTCCGGCTCACGCCAGGCTCGTTCCCTCATTGCCTCGCCAAAACGTTCTAGTTGCCTGCGTAGCTCGGGATCTTTGACATCAGCCAGTATGTCGCCAGCTGATTCGAGGCCCTTTTCACGTCTGATTGGGTCATTCATGCCGTTTCCCTTTCGGGTGGCGGTTGTGAGGTGTTGCTAAAAAGGCGTTTCCACCATGGTTTACGGGGTGCGCTCAAAAGCAATGTTTGGGCCTGATTCTTCCAAGCTTCTAGGTCCGGTAGCCGCTCCGCGGCGACTTTTAGCCGTATGTACTCTTCAAGAGGGATGGTCACCGTCGTCTCATGAGGCGTCCGATGAAGTTCGACCGGCGTATCAATGCGTCCATTTGACTTTTCTTGAGACGTATCAACAGGCCCGTCCATATATCTACGAAGTCCCTTTAAGGCGTCCTGACCAAATACCCTGAAAAGCTCATCAAACGCAATGAACTTCTTGCCATCGTCAGCCACCTGTTGGCTTATCCTGTTCTCTGGTTTGGCCTTTTCCCCCAGATAGTTCCGGTAAAACGTAGCTTTCTTGATGCCCATAAGTGTGAAAGCCTGCGTTACCGTCAACTTTTGATACTCAATCGGGATGTTTAATCCTTGGTCCATGGCGCGTCTTCCACCTAGTCCAAAAGGTCCACTTGAACCATATATGGACCCGTCCCGCGATGCAAGGGATTTTCAAGCGATATACGAATTGGCACAGATGCAGTCATATATCCGGCTTCAAGATGAAGGGATATGTTGCCCTTTGAGCCCCGATGAAATCTGTGCTTCCCCTCCTTATCAAGACAACGGCCTCAAAGGCCCCTGACGATGTCAGAGTCTGGGGAAGCCGGTCTGACCTATCGACTCACCGCTTAAAAACCTCTTGGCATGGTGTGGTGTTGGGTTCATATTCGTCAAGTAAAAAACCAGTTAAGATGCTTGACACTCATAGTAACGCGCCTGATCCCACTCAGATGCTTGCGTTGGGTAAGGGACGATACACTCCACCACCACTCAGCAAAGCCCAGACAATGCGCGCATTTTTATTGGCCACTGCGACGGCGGTTCGATTCTTCCCTCGGCGTTCAACTCACTCGCGTATCCACTGACTGCGACGATCCGATTTGTCGCCCAACCAACGCACCGTCGAACGGGCTCCATGGATCGGCAATTTGCGCAAATAACTATCGCCTCGCTTGCTGATGCCTAACAAGCGATTCTTACCTCCTGTGGTATATTGGCGAGGGACTAAACCTAACCAAGCGGCAAACTGGCGACCATTTTCGAACACACTCGGCTCACTCACCGCGGCGATCAAAGCCGTTGCGCTCAGCGCACCAATACCCGGAATCGTCAGGAGGCGTTGACACTTCGGATGCTGCTTGGCAATGGCGTCGAGTTTGGCATCGTAGTCACAAATTCGTCAAAGAGCTTATGGAAGAATTCTTGACTCAGCGATGTAAGCTTGGCCTGTTCGGCTTCGAGTTGAGAGATGAATGACTTCCGAAACTTCGAAACCCTTGGGGCAAGACAATACCATACTCATGTCGGAGGCCTCGCATTTCATTGACCAGGGCTGGCCGCCCCACTGGTACCGTAGTCTTTGCCGAAGAAATGCTCGTGAAGTAGGGTAGGAAGCCAGCGAGTTACTCGAATAACTGAGCACTTTTCCAACAACCCCCCTCCGAACGACTCGTGAGTCTTTCGATCTCAAGCCGCTCTCCAGTGACCATCTCCGAGTAACACTCGGATGATAAGCAGACCTGCCTTGGCTCTCCGCAACTTGCGTACCTCACAGCTTCTGACCATCGGGTCACCTGTTCCCCTTTCCCTACTCTTCCACTTACTGGGTCACCCGTTCCGTGGTCATCGAGTCAACGGCACACATTCCGGTCCGTCTGTGTCTTGCCATTACAGCAATCCAAGTTGCGTCCTACGAAAACGCCGGGACCGCGAGTCTCTCGACTTGTCGGCCCTCCCATGTTCCGCACCGGAGCAACGTATCGAGCGCGACTTCGGTGACCCATTCAAGCCCTTCAATGCTCTCGCTGAGCATCGTCCATCGTGCAAGACGTACCATAACCGGACGTTGAACCCATGGCTCACGATGGCGTCGGGTATACAAACGTGCTACCGACGAGTGTGACGGTTCAACCCCTGGACATTGGGATTCGGACAATCCAGTTCTCACCATATCGCGCAGGGCGTGTCGGAGGGCCGGCCTCGTTGCAGGGCCATGCCATAAGGTACAGAAGAGGCCGGAGGCAGTAGCAGGGGGTGTCGCGACATCGCCGCAGCACTGGGTGCCCCAGGCCCCCAGGAACCCATGATAGAAGTCGGTGGTTCGAGCTGCCATGATTTGGGATGCTGCCAATGGCTACTACCCGGCACGTCGCATGTGTGGACGGCGCATGGCCGCACGACAGGAGCTGCACGATTCCGACTAGCTAAAAGGTACTGCGCATGCCAGATGTAGATTAGGCTCGACTAACCGATGATGGGTTTTTTTGCCCGACGCCTCGAGATGGGGGAATAAGGGTTCAGCCAATCAAGGACGGCTCCGGAGATGTCTGAACTCGGGCCAATTCCGCGATGAGCGCCTCCATGTTGATGACCTCTGGCCCTTTGTTGAACTCATAACGGCCGTAGAAATTAATGTGCTGCCAGGCGATCGGGGAAACCTGATTGTGTAGGCTGGCCCCCTGTCCATTACCCGTTTTCTCATAGTAATCGAGAAGGCTCGATAAAATGCTGGTGTTGTAGTAGATGATACAGTTCGTGAGCAACCGGGCGCATTCGCCCCAAAGTTGCTGTTCATGCTCCGTTTTAAAGCGCAATTTGCCAAAGTTGGCATAGGATACAGCGCGACGCAATTTATGATAGCTCTCGCCACGATTCAAAGCCTGTTGCACGTTGCGGCGAAGGGTTGGAGAGTCAATATAATCAAGAAGATATAAGCTACGGATAATATTGTCATACTCCCACAGAGCACGGCGCGTTTTGTTTTTTCGCAGATAAGCGCTGAGTTTTCGAACGATGATGTGCTGAGTCGTGGTTTTCAGCGCCAGGGAGACCATGATGCGTTGAATGTTGTCCCATTCCTCAATGATCAGTCCGGGGTTGAGTTTGCGGATGGGCCTGAGCACCATGTTCTTATCATACTGGCTCGGATGCTTGAATCCGTAGAGGGCCTCCCCCACCTTGTCATAGATATCCCGGTAGCGTGGTGCAAATTGATAGCCGAAGACGTTGAGAATCGCAAAGTTGACTTCGTTGGTCCCGTGGGTATCAGTTGAATGGATTTCCGGCTGGATGTCGGTGGTATTGTTAAAGAGAAGATCAAAGACGTAATGGCTTTCGTGGTCGTTTGCGCCAATGATATCGGCATTGACCGGGACATTGTTGGCCACCATGGAGTAGGAGTCGACGCCTTTTTTGAGCCCGAAGTAGTTGGGCGAATAGCGGGCATTGATCGTGTTAATGGCGGTCTCAAACTTCTGGCCATCACTGCTGGAGTGAATCGTATCGCCGATATCATAATGTTCAAACATGGGGAGTGTGGCGATCGCATTACTGACCCGATCATTGGCCTCCCTGAGAGTCTCCAGACGGATAAAATTGTCGGATGTCGCCGCTAGGGTGGCGTAGCCCATGTCCGAGTTGTCGCCCATCCTGCCGAGTCCCATATTGGTGGCCCAAGCCACCAGACAAGCGCTAATCGTTCGGTCATCGGCTTCTTGTTTGGCATAGCGCCCCAGGACGTGATCGAAAACCTCCATAAAGTGACAGTGCCGATTGGTAAAATGGAG
>CAUJRU010003686.1:0-36053 GCA_963277665.1 Viscum album
TTCAAACATAAATCTGAATACCTCCAATTCTATATTTAATTACCCTATACACACATACCAAATTAACACATAATTTATAAAATGATTACCACAAGTATACACATACAACAAGTATACCCATACACCATTAACACATAATTCATAAGTTAATTAATTACATAAAGAATTCAATTCATAATTCATGGGGTTGGGGGGCTATTCAAGGGTTTAGGGTGGCTGTCCAAGGGGGGTAGGGGTGTCCCGAGGGGTGGGTGTGTCTGGGGGATGGGGGTGTCCGGGGGGGGGGGGGGGGGGCTATCCATCGGGGTGTCTAGGGGGAGGGGTGTTGTTTGTGGGGGGGGGGGATGTCCATGGGGGTGTCCAGGGGGTGGGGTGGTGTACAGGGAGTTTGGATGGGGGGGGGGGGGCTTTCCAAGGGGTGGGGGGTGTCTAGGGGGTGGGGGTGTCCAGGGGGTGGGTGGGGGGGGGGGGTGTCCAGGGGGGGTCCGGGGGTTGGGGAGGCTCTCCGGGGGGATGGTGTCCGGGGGGGGGGGGGTTCAGGGGGTGGGGTGGTGTCCAGAGGGTTGGGGGGGGGGGGGCTTTCTAGGGGTGGGTGGGGGGGTGTCCAGGGGTGGGGAGGGGGTGTCTAGGGGGTGGGGTGGTGTTCAGTGGGGTGGGGGGTCCAGGGGTTGGGGGCTGTCTAGGGGGTGGGGTGGGGTGGTGTGCATAGTGGTGGGGGGCTGTCCGGGGGGCCGGGGGATATCCAGGGGGTGGGGGTGGTCCAGGGGGTGGCTGGCTGTCCACGGGGGTGGCAGGGATGTCCAGGGGGTCGGGGGTGTCCAGGGGGGTGGGTGGGGCTATCCAGGGGTGGGGGGGGGGGGTGGGTAGTGGGTGTCCACAGGGGTTGGTGGGGCTGTCTAGGGGGTATAGGGTGTCCAGGGGGGTGGGCGGGTTGTCCGCGGGGGGGGGGGGGATAGGGGGGTCTAGGGGGTTGGGAAGGCTGTCCATAAGGGTGGGGGGCTGTCCTTGGGGGGATGAGTTGTCCAGGGGGTGGGCGTGGCTGTCCGGGGGGGGGGGGGGGGGGGCGGGGTTGTCCACGAGGTTGGGCGGGGCTATCCTGGTGTGTCTGAGGTGTCCAGGGGGGTGGGCGGGGCTGTCTAGGGGGGATGGGGTGTCCAAGGGGTGGGGGGCTATCCACAGGGGGAGGAGCTGCCCAGGGTGGTGGGAGGGTTGTCCACGGGGGTGGTGGGGCTGTCCCGGGGGGGGGGGACGGGGTGTTTAGGGGGGATGTGTGTGTGTGTGTGTGCGGGGGGGGGGGGGGGGGTGTCCATGGTGTGGGTGGGGGGGGGGGCTGTCCATGGTGGTGTCCAGGGAGGTGGGGGGATTGTCCAGTGTGGTGGGGGGGGGGTGTCCATAAGGGTGGTGGTGGTGGGGGGGTGTCCATGAGGGTGGGGGGGGGAGGGGGTGTCAGGGGGGGTGTCCATGGGGATGTCCAGGGGGATGAGGGGGGGGGGGGGTCTCCAGGGGGTGGGGGTGGGGGGGGGGGCTATCCATGGGGGTGTCCAGGGGGGCGGGGTGGTGTACGGGGGGGAGGTGGTGTCCAGGGGGTGGGGTGGTGTCGAGGGTGGGGTGGTGTCCAGGGGGGTGGGGTGGTGTCCAGGGGGTGGGGTGGTGTCCAGGGGGTGGGGTGGTGTCTAGGGGGTTGGGGGGGGGGGGGGGGGGGCTCTCCATAGGCTGGGGGTGTCCAAGGGGTGGGGGTGGGGGGGGGGTGTCCAGGGGGTGGGGGTGTATGGTGGGGGGGCTATCCATGGGGGGTGGCCAGGCTATCCAAGGGGGTTGGGGGTGTCTAGGTGTGGGGGGGTGGGTGGGCTGTCCATGAGGGTGGGCATGGCTGTCCAGGGGGGTACGAGGTGTCTAGGGGGATGGACGGGCTGTCCATGGGGGTGGAAAGGCTGTCCATGGGGGTGGCAAGGCTGTCCAAGGGGGTAAGGGGTGTCCAGGGGGTGGGCTGTAAAGACTCATAAATTTCAAGGAATTTTTTTTCTTAATTTCTTTGGGATTTTACGAGTACGAAGTTTCTGATGGCACCTGATTCTGAGGCCCGGTGTGCCCGGAATCATTTTACGAAGTTTAGCTCAGGTACGTTCAGTGAACGAACGAGCGGGTTTTCCAAACTTTTGAACCGGTTCTCGGAATCGAAATACGAGGGCACCGATGAGACCGAATCACCGATAATTTTTTAGTAACACCTTTTCCGTTGGTGCGTTTTCTCGGGAGGAGTTGTTAAAAATGTGAAGAATAAAAATATAGTTATTATACAATTATATTTTTATTACACTACAGATGGTTTAAGTGTTATGAGAAAGGAAGATGTGAGGAATTTGTGGCGGGGCCCACACGATCTCCCACCTCCTTAAAATTCCTAACACCCCATTAAACACCCCCCCTTCTAGCTTAAATGTGTAACTGATCCTCTCCCCCATCTTAATTACAAGTCAACTCTCTTATTTAATTATTTGATTATGTAATTAAATGTATTTAATTAAGAGTTGAATTTGAATTAATGGCTTGGGATTAATAAAATAAGGGAGAACCTTATTTTATTTATGGGATTTTTGTGTAAGAAGGATTGAGGAGAAAATACATGATCCTTTGGGATCTTCATCTTCCACGTTGAAGAACGCGAAGAACATCAAGACCTCGACAAAGAACGTCGTCACCGCAAGGAGTGATCGTCTACCCTTCTTTTCCTCTCCGCAGCCGGTGTGAGATTCCCCTTTTCCTCGGACGTTCTCCGTCAAGAACGGATGAAACTTTACCTCGCGATGCCATTTTCCGCAACAATATTCTTCCGAAAACTACTTCAGGGTATGGGTTTTAAGTTCAAATTTAGTGGATTAAATTTATGCTTTGCTTTGTCGTAGTTGTTTTATATTATATTGGCCGCCTATTATAAATTTAACGGGAGGAGTTTGGGCCACACAAACACGGCTGATCCTCCTCCCCCTTTGTTGATGTTCACCGTTGCGGTTTGGGACGAAGGCGGTGCGGTGCAACGACACTGCGTGGGAATGAGGAATTCCACCACGGTGAAGGAGGGCGGCGCCGTCGCGCTGCGCCGTCGAGGCCGAAACAGGCCGCGGCCGGAGCGGGGCTTGTGATAAAGGGGCGCGGCGCCGTCGCGCGGTGCCGGTCGGACCAAGGCCATGACCTTTGGCCGTGGCGGAGCAGGGGAGGGTGGCCGGAACCACTGACCGCCGGTGCTCAGGAGGCGGGACAACTGGCCAGCCATTACGACCGGCCAGATCCGGAAAAACCGGAGGTTTGAACCCCCGGTCAGCGCAGAAAGGCAGACACCGTGGGGTCCACCGTTTGGTTCGAAGGGGGTGGCAGCTCCCCCCTTTTCCGCATTCGCACGGTGTGCGGCGCTCGTGCCGGGTGGGACCGGTTGCGCCGGGCCGGGCCGCCCGTGCTGGGCCAGGTCCCCACGTCGGGTCGGGCCGCGCCGGTTAGGCCGGGCCACGCCAGCCGGGCCGGACCACTCTATAGTGGGCCTGACCCGGACACGGGTTGGGTTGACCCGGTTCGGGCCGACCCAGGGGGTCTCGGGCCGGGCCCAAAACCCCCTAAAATCGGACAGCCTCATTCAAAGGCCCATAAATTGGGTTACCGACTTCCGATTGACGCACTGTCAGTTGCGATGTGATCCTTGGATCAAGGTGGTCGTTTCGGTATACTACACTCAAGGTTTAGGAGAACTTTGTGTATGGCTGGGTTGGTTCGAACACGAAACCAATCGGGCTATCAGAGCGGAAACGCTTATAACTTGAGCTCCGGACGTCCGATTGACTTGCCGTCGACTTTGTTGGTTTCCTCTTAGTGATATAGACCTTTTGTATTTCTTCGCTTGAGGTTTGGATGCAGTTGGAGTACGGTCAGGTTGTTTTTGACTTAAAAACCAACCAGGCCCCTGGAACGAAAAACCCAATAACTCTCAGACCGGGCGTCCGATTGACGCGCCGTCTGTCACGTTGTGTTCCTTTTATCGAGACGGAACATTGGGGTACATAAAATCTGGACTACGTGTCAGTTGATGTATCGAACCCCTTGGCTCGTCGAGCGGAACCTCCCATAATCGAGCATGCTGTGTGCGGGAACCCTAGAGCTGGCTGCGACTGCGATGACGATGACGACTGTACTGGGATCCTCCGTGGGTTCGGAAGTGATGACGACCGTACTAGAATCCTCTGTGGGTTCGATGACGATGACTAGTATTCTTGAATCCTATGTGGGTCCGGTAGTACGTGACTACTGTTCTTGTATCCTACGTGGGTCCGACAGTATTTAACTCTGTTCTTGTATCCTACGTGGGTCCGACAGAGTAGCTGGTCTTGTATCCTTTGTGGGTCCGACAGCTTAGCTGGTCTTGATCCTACGTGGGTCCGACAGCTTAGATGAATCAGTGCCTACATCTGATCATCTCTATCATCTTACGAAGAAGTATACCTGTGTGAGTTGAGTCTTAACTTTTCAATCATTATCTTCGATATGATTGACTTGATTTCTTAAGAGGATTGGGTTGTGTTATCCTGTGTGGATTGGTTGTGCTATCCTGTGTGGAATGTATCAAACTTGGGCTTAGATGTTGGATCCGAACTGGAATTGATGACATAGGTATATGTATGGGCATATACCTAAGTAGTGTTGGCTGTTACTTCGTGATGGTATCTTTCCTTTGTGGATTATCTTTTGTGGATTCTGGGAGACCTTCGGGGGTCTCAGGGTCCCTACTGAGTAGTGTATACTCACCCCTGTACGGGCTATGCCCACACTACATTGTGTTGGATATAGAAGACGGACATCACTGATCGTGGTTGAGGCTTAGGTAGCAAGTCGGTACCTGGATTTGGACCACTGGGAGGGACGTACACGGAGCGGACGACTGGACCCGAGGAGCTATGGAGGCTATCTGTACCCACCCTTCAGGTGGGATTTCTAGAGGATGGCTCGATGTTGCTGCTTTACCTTTCAGTTGCTGTACATTCTTTTCAGTTGTACTTTTCTTCAATTGGGTTTTTATTCTGGCCCATTTACTTTCCAGCATTTACAGTTGTACCCAGTTTACTTAGTGGTTACTTCAGCTTGCTTACTCTGTGGTGTTTTTTTACATTATAAAGGCAATGAATTCCTTTTTTTTTTCGGGATTTACTCCTTTTGTGCTAGTAGCCAGCCTCTAGCCTATGGAAGGAAGGCTTGGGGTAGTCACGACAAGGGCCCCGAGGATGGGTCGTGACAAATTGGTATCAGAGGAGTTCGGTTGTACCACAGAACCCAGGACCCTGACTTCTGATTTCTGACTCAGTGCACGAAAACACTTATTGCATGTGTGTTTCAATGTTTTATTTGTGATTACTTTGTGTCAGCTCACTAGGTATACTGTATTGACCGTAGTGCACCTGTTTCTTTTCAGGATGACCCCACGACGACAGCCAGCTAGGGTTCAGAGCTTTGTAGGAGACGACAACCCACCGAGCGACAAGGCCTCGGTGCAGGGCCCTTTTACAGTGGAGGTACCGACAGTACCTCTACCGCCGATCCACCGATTCCACAAGCCCTAGCCGATGAGAGTGCACGTCGCCTTAGTGAACTTCATGAGTTTAAGCGTTAGAGACCGCCCAGGTTCCACGGGGAGACAGACCCTCAGGTAGCCGAGGATTGGATGAAGGCTATATTTTGAGTTTTCAGGTTAGTGGGGACACCAGGTGACCTCATGGTGATCCTTGTTGCGAGTCTTCTGCACGTGGCAGTAGGCAGATGGTGGAGCCTGATGCTCCAGGTGCACGACGAGACATCTCTTCTTTGGACAGACATTGAGAGCCTCTTCCAGTCAGAGTTTTTCCCAGCCACCCTCTGTGCGGTGCGCATTCAGGAGCTACTACAGCTGCGGCAGGGCAGCATGATGGTAGCCCAGTACTCGGCGAGATTTAACGATCTCTAATTCTATTCGATGGACATGGTACAAGACCCATTCTTCATGGACCGGACCTTTGAGCAGGGACTGAGGCATGAGATCAGGGCATCAGTGATCTCCCTCAGCATTCTGACACAGGCAGGAGTACTGGAGCGAGCCCTTCTCATAGAGAGCTTTCTTGCTGAGCTTACACCATCAGCGAGACCTACCACAGGGTGGCATGTAGTTGAGTCTTCTGCAACTGGCAGTCGAAGGATGTCATAGGGGTCCAGGTGGACCAGACTATCAGGCGGACGACCTTAGGACACTGGCTCAGAGGTGTGGGGCACACGGTGTAGAGCCAGTCTTATAAGGAGCAGACAGTGCTACGCATGCGGTGGGCTGGGCCACATGGCTCATGACTGCCTGACCCGCCATGCAGAGGAGCAGCAGACGGTTGAGGGACCACCCAGGCAGAGGCAGAGGGTCAACCGTGGCAGTCCTCAAGGAGCAGGTGGATGAGTCATAGGAGATGGCCGAGCAGAAGGTGGTGGGCGACGATTTGAGACTTTACCACCACCACCAACAGGAGGTCCACCCCGACAACAGGGAGCTGGCGGGCAGAGGCAGTCTCAGCTTTAGGCAGCGGAGGCCTACGACCACGGTGCACCAGATATTATTCGAGGTACTATCTTTATCTACTCCACCCTTGATGTAGTTCTTATAGACATAGGAGCGATTCATTCTTTCATTTCCGCTACCCTTGTTCGGAGATCGAAGATTCTGACGGAGCCGTTGGCTCAATCCTTACAGCTAGAGACTCCTACGGGAGCAGACTCGACGATTATGCACTAGTTCCGGCAGTGTGGGATTACTCTAGGTGACGAGATCTTTGGATGGGATCTTCTTGTAGTGGGTTCAAGGCCTTACGACGTCATCTTGGGCATGGATTGGTTATCTACAGTCCATTCTCAGATCGACTGTATTAGGTGCAAGGTGCGGTGTGTTCACACCGATGGGAGAAGGTTCACCTTCACCGACGAGAAGGGAGCGTTTGCAGCGCAGGATGAACTCATGCAGAGGAGAGGACAGCCAATCACTCATGAGTTGGCTAGCCTCATCCTAGGAACAGTTGATGTGTGGAGTCCGAGTTTTCCTGTAGTGGTAGATCATTATGTGGACGTTTTTCTTGACGACGTTCCAGGACTACCTCCTCACAGTGAGGTAGAATTTTATATTGACCTATACCCCGGGAAAACCCCGATATCCACTCCAGCATATTGGATGGCTCCCTCCGAGATTCGAGAGGTACAGGTACAACTGGAGGACTTGCAGAGAAAGGGATTCATCCGACCCAGTGTTTCACCCTGGGCTTCCTCGATTTTGTTCTCCAAGAAGGAGGAGGGGAGCTTGCGACTATGTGTTGATTATCGTCACCTGAACCAGGTGACTGTGAGGAACAATTATCCACTATCGATGATTGACGACCTCTTCGATCAGCTCAAGGGGGTGGAGTGGTTCTCGAAGATAGACCTCAGGTCAGGCTATCATCAGCTCAGAGTTTGGGACGAGGATCTGCAGAAGACGACCTTCAGATATCGGTATGGACACTATAAGTTCTTGGTTATTCCTTTCAGTATAACCAAAACTCCAACAGTGTTCATGAGTCTCATGAATAGGATCTTCCAGCCTTACCTTGATCGATTTGTCATGGTATTCATCGACAACATATTGATATACTCGACTTCTGAGGAGGAGCACGCCTACCACTTGCGGGTTGTACTGGACACACTCTAAGAGCACCAGATTTATGGTAAGCTCTCGAAGTGTCAGTTCTAGATACATGAAGTCCATTTTTTGGGACACATCATCTCTGAGGCAGGAGTTGCGGTGGATTCTGTGAAGATCGAGGCAGTTCTATCTTGGGAGCCACCTAGGAGCGTGACAGAGGTGTGTAGTTTCCTAGGACTAGCTGGATACTACCGGAGGTTTGTGCCAGACTTTTCCAGAGTTGCAGAACTACTTTCATCTTTGACGAAGAAGGGGAAACCCTTCATGTGGTCAGATATATGTCAGTAGAGCTTCCAAGAGCTGAGACAGAGATTGACCAGCACACCCATTTTGAGGATACCAGAGGAGGGAGTAGGGTACGTAGTCTACTGCGATGCATCAAGGACCAGACTCGGGTGTGTCCTGATGCCGGAGCGGGTAGTGATCACCTATGGATCACAATAGTTGAGGCAGCATGAGCATAACTACTCTAGCCATGACCTGGAGTTAGCAGCAGTGGTCTTTGCCTTGAAGATGTGGCAGCACTATCTGATGGGAGAGCGCTTTACAGTCTACTCTAACCACCAGAGTCTCAGGTACATCTTTTCGAAGAAGGAACTGAACCTGATATAGAGGCGATGGCTCAAGTTTCTCCAAGACTATGACTTTGAGATAGTCTATACTCATAGAAAAGGGAACGTAGTAGCTGATTCTCTCAGCAGGAGGACGAGCATTCAGCTACTTAGAGAGGAGACATAGCAACTAGCCGCTTTGCAGATATCCTTCATGTATAGAGATGGAGAAGCCTTTCTATAGTCACTCACAGTCACTTCTCCACTACTACAGTGGGTCAGGGAGGAACAACGTGGGAACATTGACTGTGAGTCGCGACGTGCACAGATATCCTCAGGACAGGCACCTGATGGATTCTCTGTAGGAGGAGAGCACGACGTCATTTTCAAAGGACGTACCATGGTACCAGCTGCTTTACAGGAGGAGGTGCTGAGGGGGTTTCACACTTCCCCTTTAGCAGTACATCCTGGGGTAGTGAAGATATACCAGGATCTCAGATGACAACACTGGTGGCCGGGTACGAAGAAGGCTGTAGTAGAGTTCGTTTCTCGATGCCTCACCTGCCAGCAGGTGAAGGCAGAGCACCAGGTACCAGTAGGATTGGTACATCCCTTGGATGTCCCGGAGTGGAAGTGGGGCGAGATATCTATGGATTTAGTGACTGGACTTCCACGCACTTCCAGAGGTCACGACTCCATTTGGGTGATTGTCGACCGACTCACCAAGTCGGCCCACTTCTTACCCATTAGAGAGCAGGGATCAGTGGAGAGCATGGGACGTCTCTAAATTCAGGAGATCGTATGACTTCATGGTGTGCCATCATCTATCATCTCCGATCGAGATGCTTTCTTTACTTCTTGGCTTTGGAAGGGGTTGCAAGAGGCATTCAGAACGCAGCTACGTCTGAGCACCGCCTTTCACCCTCAGACGGATGGTCAGACGGAGAGGACCATTCAGACTCTCGAGGACATGCTCCGTGCATGTGTCCTTGGCTTTGGTCATAGTTGGGAGGCTCACCTACCCTTGGTGAAGTTTTCATAAAACAACAGCTACCACTCCACCATCGGGATGGCACCATACAAGGCATTGTACGACCGACCTTTCAGATCACCTCTATGCTGGACAGACCCTGGGGAGTCAGCACTTGTGGGACCAGAGATGGTCCAGGCCATGACAGAGAAGGTCTAGGTCATCCAGGAGCGGATGAGGATAGCTCAGAGCTGACATAAGTCTTATGCTGACAGGAGGCGGAGACCCCTAGAGTTTGAGGATGGAGACCACGTTTTCCTGTGGGTCTCGCCTCGATGTGGATTACGGAGATTTGGCCGGGGTGGCAAGTTATCTCCGTGCTTCATCGGACCATTCTAGGTTCTCAGCAGGATAGGCGAGGTGGATTATCGCCTGGCTCTACCACCTCAGTTGCACCGGATGCACAACGTCTTCCATGTATCTCAGCTGAGAAGATACGTGCACGACCCGACTCATATCATCGACCATGGAGAGCTATAAATTGATGACGAGGCGACTTTTGCGGAGGTCTCGGTGGAGATTGAGGATCGACAGGAGTGGGTCCTATGTGGGCGGTCGATTCCTCTAGTGCGCATCAGATGGCAGCACGAGAACCTCCAGGAGAGCACTTGGGAGCGGGAGGCTCAGATGCATGCTCAATACCCTCATTTGTTTCCCTATTTTTATGATGTATCTTTACGGGGACGTAATGCTCTGAGGTGGGAGTAATGTAAAGACCCGTAAATTTCAAGGATTTTTTTTTTCTTAATTTCTTTGTGATTTTACGAGTACACAGTTTCTGACAGCACCTGATTCTGAGGCCCGGTGTGCTCGGAATAATTTTCCGAAGTTTAGCTCGGGTAAGTTCAGTGAACGAACGAGCGGTTTTCCTAACTTTTGAACCGGTGCTCGGAATTGAAATCCGAGGGCACTGATGAGACCACAGTGCCGGTAATTGCTTAGGAACACCTTTTCCGTTGGTGCGTTTTCTCGGGAGGAGTTGTTAAAAATGTGAAGAATAAAAATATAGTTGTTATACAATTATATTTTTATTACACTATAGATGGTTTAAGTGTTATAGAAATGGAAGATGTGAGGAAGTTGGGGTGGGGCCCACATGAGACCCCACCTTCTTAAAATTCATAACACCCCATTAAACACCCACCCTCTAGATTAAATGTGTAACTGATCCTCTCCCCCCTCTTAATTACAAGTCAACTCTCTTATTAAATTATTTGATTAAGTAATTCAATGTATTTAATTAAGAGTTGAATTTGAATTCATGTCTTGGGATTAATAAAATAAGGGAGAACCTTATTTTATTTGGGGGATTGTTGTGTGATAAGGATTGGGGAGAAAATACACGAGCCTTGGGGATCTTCATCATCCACGTTGAAGAACGCGAAGAACGTCAAGACCTCGATGAAGAACGCCGTCACTGCAAGGAGTCATCGTCATTCCCTTCTTCTCCTCTCCGCAGCCGATGTGAGACGCCACCCCTCCTCGGACGTTCTCCGTTAAGCACGGACAGAGCTTTACCTTGCGACGCTGTTTTCCGTGACAATCTTCTTTCGACAACTACTTTAGGGTAAGGGGTTTAAGTTCAAATTTAATGGATTAAATTTGTGGTTTTATTTTTCGTATTTGTTTTATATTATATTGGCCGCCTGCTATAAATTTAGTGGGAGGAGGTCAGACCACATGAACACAGCCGATCCTCCTCCCCCTTTTATGATGTTCACTGTTGCAGTTTGGGACGAAGGCGGTGCGGTGCAACGGAACCACGAGGGAATGAGGAATTTCACTGCGCCGAAGGAGCGCAGTGCCGTCGCACCACACCATTGAGGCCGAAACAGGCCGCGGCCGAAGTGGGGCCGCGGCGGAGGGGCGCGGCGCCGTCACATCGCGCCAGAGAACCATGGAGGGCCGCAACAGAGTAGGGGAGGGCAGCCGGAACCGCCAGCCGCCGGCGCTCAGGTGGCGGGGCCGGCTGGTCCTGCGTGGCACAACTGGTCGGCTGTTATGACAAGCTAGATCTGGAAAAACCGGGGGTTTGAACCCCTGGTCAGCGCAACAAGGCGGACCCCGTGGGGTCCGCCGTTCTGTTCGAATGGGGTGGCGGCTCCCCCACTTTCCGCGTTCGCGTGGTGCGCGGCGCCCATGCCGGGCCGCTCTGGCGGGGCTGGGCTGGGCCGCGCCCTAGTGGGCCAGACCCGGACCCGGGTCGGGTCGACCTAGTTCGGGCCGACCCAGGGGGTCTCAGGCTGGGTCGGTCCGGGCCCAAAACCCCCTAAAATCAGACTGCCTCGTTGAAAGACCCATAACATGGGATATGGACCTCCGATTGACTCACCGTCAGTTGGGATGAGATACTTGGATCAAGATGGTCATTTTGGTATACTACACTCAAGGTTTAGGAGAACTTTGTGTATGGCCGGGTTGGTTCGAACATGAAACTAACCGGGCATTCAGAGCGGAAACGCTTATAAATTGAGCTCCAGACGTCCGATTGACGTGCCATTGACTTTATTGGTTTCCTCATAGTGAGACATAACTTCTGGGTTACTCCGATCAAGGTTTGGATGTAGTTGGAGTATGGTCAGGTTGGTTTTGGCTTTAAAACCAACCGGGCCCCTGGAACAAAAAAGCCAATAACTCTCAGACCGGGCGTCTGATTGACGCGATGTTTGTCACGTTGAGTTCCTTTTGTCGAGACAGAACTTTAGGGTACATCAACTCCAGAATACGTGTCAGTTGATTTATCGACCCCCTTGTCTCATGGAGCGGACCCTCCCAGAATCAATAATGTTGTGTGCAGGAACCCTAGAGATGGCTGTGACTACGATGGCGATGACGACTGTACTGGGATCCTCCGTGGGTTCGGCAGCGATTACGACCGTACTGGAATCCTCCGTGGGTTCGACAACGATGAATACTGTTCTTGTATCCTCTGTGGGTCCGGCAGTACGTGACTACTGTTCTTATATCCTACGAGGGTCCGACAGTATTTTACTCTGTACTTGTATCCTACATGGGTACGGAAGAGTAGCTGGTCTTGTATCATTTGTGGGTCCGAAAGCTTAGCTGGTCTTGTATCCTACATGGGTCCGAAAGCTTAGATGAATCAGTGGCTACATCTTATCATCTCTATCGTCTTACGAAGAAGTATACCTGTGTGAGATGAGTCTTGACTTTTCAATCATTATCTTCGATATGATTGACTTGATTTCCAAAGTGGATTGGGTTGTGTTATCCTGTGTGTATTGGTTGTGTTATCCTGTGTGGATTGGTTGTGCTATCCTGTGTGGACTGTATCGAACTTGGGATCAGATGACAGAGCTGAAGTGGAATTGATGACTTAGGTATATGTATGGGCATATACCTAAGTAGAGTTGGTTGTTACTTCGTGATTGTATCTTTCCTTTGTGGATTATCCTTTGTGGATTCTGTGAGACCTTCGGGGGTCTCGGGGTCCCTACTGAGTAGCGTATACTCACCCCTGCATGGGCTATGCCTGCACTATGTTGTGTTGGATGTAGACGATGGACAATGCTGATCGTGGTTGAGGCTTGGGGAGAAAGTCGGCACCTGGAGGTGGACCACTGGGCGGGACATATACGGAGCAGACGACTCGACCTGAGGAGCTGTGGAGGCTATATGTACCCACCCTTCAGGTGGGATTTCCAGCGAACGGCTCGACGTTGCTTCTTTACCTTTTAGTTTCTGTACTTTCTTTTTAGTTTTACTTTACTTCTGTTGGGTTTGTATTCTGGCCCATTTACTTTCCAGCATTTACAGTTGTACCCAGTTTACTTAGTGGTTACTTCAGCTTGCTTACACTGTGGTGTTTGTTTATTTTATAAAGGCAATGCTTTCCTTTTTTTCGGGATTTACGCCTTTGGTGCTAGTCAGAAGCCCCTGGAAAATGGAAGGTGGTCTTGGGGTAGTCACGGCATGGGCCCCGAGGATGGGTCATGACATGGGAAGGCTATCTAGGTGGGGTGGGCAGACTGGAAACAGGGGGTAGGGGTGTCCAGGGGGGTGGGCGGGCTGTCCACGGGGGTGGGCTGGGCTGTCTAGGGGGGTATGGGGTGTTCAGGAGGGTGGGGGGGGGGTGTCCACATGGGGAGGGGCTATCCTGGGGGGTGGGAGAGCTGTCTAAGGGGGTGGGCAGGGCTGTCCAGGGGGTACGGGGTGTCTGTGGGGGGGATTTCCACAGGGGTAGGGTGTGTCCAGGGGGTGGGCGGGCTATCCACGAGGGTGGCCGAGCTGTCCATTGGGGTAGGGGGTGTCCAGGGGGGAACCAAGGGTGTACGGTGTGTCCAAGGGGTGGGGAGGGGGCTGTCCATAGGGGGAGGGGCTGTCCAGGGAGTGGGGAGGGCTATCCACGGGGGTGGCGGGGCTGTTTAGGGGGTACAAGGTGTCCAGGGGGTGGGGGGCTATCTAGGGGAGGGGTGAATCAGTCACAATAAATCATCAAGTCATGTTTTATTATTTATAGATAAAAAATAAAGATAAAGTGACCCACAGAATCACACATATATTCAGGCACAACAAATCAATAAACCTCAAAGGTCAGTAATATCAGTCAAAAATGAAACTGATCAATTTGTCCCTCATCACCATCACTATCACCACCATCATCATCACCCTAACTCTTGTCCTCATCGTCATCCCCATCATCGTCACTTCCCTCCTCCTCACCCTCGTACTCACCCTCATCCTCCTCATCACCCTCCACCTCCGCCTCGGCCTCCTCCTCAGCCTCCTCCTCCGCCTCGGCCTCCTCCTCACCCTCCTCCTCCGCCTCGGCCTCCTCCTCGGCCTCCTCCTCTGCCTCGGCCTCCTCCTTTCCATCGTCTCGAACACCACTAGAACCGCCACATGGTGCACCATATATAGAACGCATCGATGAAATATATTCATCATAAGTAGTTCTGGCCTCTGGTGGGGGTGTTGGACATAAAACATCCATCAGTTTCATAAATGTAGTGTTTTCCCTAGCAGACTGTTCTAACATCTCTGTGGCCCTTTTTTCAGCCTGTTCTGCCTATGCCTTAACCTGCAGCAACTTGGTGGAACTACAACTTGTACCTGAGGAGGGCCAATACCTCATCAAAACTATACTCTTCCTAGGTCATTAACATACTCTAACAGGGTGATCATCTCCCAACACCTGATGTAAGTGATTGTTTGGCCCCAAATTGTCATGTTCTTGGGAATAAAGGGCCTCTAAAGCAGCCTGTTACAAATATAAATAGATTATTAAGTTACAAAATAGAGATTAAAATTTTAAATCTGCAAAGTAAAACTTACAATCTACTGCTGAGTGGGTTCATTAACCACACTTCCATCTTTCTCCTTTCTACTTGAGCAAAAGAGTTTTTCTCGAGGCACACTTCCTTATATATTCAATTTATGCCTCTATAATGACATTAAATATAGGAACCATAATTAAAAATAATATACCAAAAAAACATTAATTTCATAACTAAAATTATATAACAACTTTAGCAATCGAATAAATTATGGAGGAAGAAATAGAAAGTGCAAGTTGTGAAGAAAGATTTTAAACTATCATACCTGCTGCCTCTCATGATCTGGCATCGTAGTACATCCCAATGTGTGGACGTATTTCTTAGCATCAATGTTTTTTTATTTCTTCCAGATGGATCCTAAATAAAATTCAATAATTAGTATTAATGAAAAACATGAAAATTTTCATTCAAATACCTATAATTTGATTAATACCATAAATTGGCTAGTCGTCCAATGAGTAATAATCTATCGGTACTATTATAAAGGACAATCATCCTTGATAGGGACCGCCTCTAACTCTGTGTCAAATCTAGCACACCAGCCAATGTACGACTCATGCTTATAAGCTCTCCAAAGATTAATTAAATCCTTTAGATGTGCTTTCCATGAACCCTCACCATCGGGGAAATTAAACCACAGCTAACAAAAAAATATTAATTCATATAAATACAAAAATTAATATTTTGCATTAAATACAATAGATTTTTTTACCCATATCTCTACGCAGGCTTTATACTTGACTTCATTTGGCAGCTGTCTCTATGAGAACAGGTTGATAGGAATGATGTCGGAGTATTTGTAAAGGGTCTCCAAAAAACTATGACATTAGTACCCTGATTTTTCAATCATCTAACTATCTACATTGTAGTCCACCATCAACTGCGTGCAGCGGTTCCACACTACATGCATGCATGTATGCCCCCACCTCTGCCTCCCATATGTAGATGTATCTGTTATGAATGAAAAACAAATATTTTATCAATACATGTTATAATGAAAATAAATAATGGTGTAAAAATTTGTTAGGGTTGTATAAGTATACCTACGGTAGTTTGATCAATGGGCGCCGCTGGATCCACAGAAACTAAAGAAACACCCTTTACAGATGGAGTGGGTCCCAATGTATGCTCCCCAGGGACAGACTCTGGCGGAGTAGGAGTCGAAGAACATAGAATATAAAAGCCCATAGATAAGAAATCATAAGTAAAAGAAGATGACAGGGATGGCTAGAAAAATGATGGATGGATAGTGGGAATCATCATCAGATATGGTATAGCCGAGTGAGGAGGCTCAAATGTAAACAGTGGTGAAAAAATGGGAGGCCAAAATATCCCGTGTGTCCTTAATGACACACTGGGATCATCATATGGGATGGATGGTATGTTAGTGGGTTGGGAAGGGTCTAATCGGGTACGCCGACCAGATCATCTAGCTCTCGTACCACCCCCTCATACGAACACCCTGATTACTGGGACCACTACTAGTTTGCTCATCAGATAATTGTTTCCTAATAGCTGCATCCTGAAAAAATGTTTAAAAAAATTAATCACATGACATTATATATTATTTAAATATATATATTTGAAATAAAATACTCACTGTAGGCACTAGTGGTGGAATTCCCAGCTCAGTCATGTGACGATTGTTGTCCATAATCTTTTTTCGTCACCTCTCTTTAGTTGGTTTCATTTCCTACATTTGAAAACAAATATAGAAGTAAATAGAAAAGGATAAATAATGTGTAACCCTAAAAACAAAATAAATTAAAGGGAATAGGGGTACTCATGGATAATTTAACTAACCATTGTTTTAGGTGATCTTGGAAAAATATATAATGAAGTCAATAAATTGTACAAGATGTAATAAAGAAATTTAATTTTTAGTAGGATGGTTATTTACTAAGTATCATCAGTCTATTAAAATCATGGAATATTGATTATACTAGATTCATAAGTGGTAAAGCAGTTGTAAAAATTAAGGAAAACTTTAATTTCTTTAGCTCAGATAGATGATGGAGGTTTCAATACACGTTTTGCTGAAGAATACAAACCATCATGATAATTACCTGGTAAAATGTTAAGTAGAGGTCTTAGAGTCATAAATTTTTTATAAAAATCATAGTTGAAGCATTGAAATGTTCACCAAGTTAGAAATTTTGGTTTCGTAGGTTTAAATAGAGTTCAATTCCAAATTAGAAAATGCAATTCAAATAAAATTGCAACCAATAAACATTGAAAATTAATATAACGGTCATGTCGGATACAACATATTTGTAATCTATATTTAATCAATTCGAATAGTACCAACCTTAACATCCCAAGATGAGGTAAACCAAAATAATTGAGAATATGAATGGATGATTTTATATATTTCCCACCACAACTTTAGGTTCACAGTCAACTCTGACAATTGATCCATTGGATTCATCAAAAGTAATAAATGGATCGTTTCCAATGGCAGTAGGGATGGTATCAATTCCATCATCACCATCATAAAAAATATGTCTTGGAATCACTTCAATAATGACACCAAATTCAGGTTAAATATGGTCTTTGACATAAAAAATTTGTTTAACCATTGATACCAATACATAAGGTTCATCGGTAGAAAGAATGCGAGTCATATCAGTTACTCGAAATCCAAAATCATCAATAAATGTGCCCTGCCTCATCATCGAATCAAACCACATAAATTTCATCCTTGTGACTCACCCATGAGAATAATAATCCAATATTATTATTTTTTCAATGATTCTATAATAACCTACATTTTCAAATCACGGTATACTATCTGATGCACTAGCATAACAATCTACTATGGTAGTAACCATAACACCATCATGTTGTGTTCTCAAGTTCTTTGCTCGTTTAGTGATAATAAATCTGTACCCATTGATAACAATTGATTTACAATCATAAACCTTAAAATTTGGACCAAAATAAAAAGCTCTTATTTCCTCTGAGATAGAGTCAACAGGAAAACTCAATACCTAAAATATAAATCAATATTAAACTTAATTAATTATTTTTTTAATTATTTTAAATAGTAATATTATTACCTTTAATTTTAACCAAGCAGAAATCTCTTTGCTATGCAAAGTATCTCTCCTTCTCAAAGATAAAGAATGATCTTTTCTATTCATCATCGCTTTATGTCAGATGTAGCATGCATGTGAAAAATTATGGAGGGAATATTTTCTCTAACTCACACAAAATTAATGGGGGCATCTGTCAACATTTTTTGTAAGAAAGACTTGGAAAAATTCTTAGCACAAATAGATCTAAACAAATGTCACAATAGAATAATAGCCACCCTTACATTATTGGAAAAAAGATAACGAATTGCTATTGGAATCAACTCTTGCATAAGGATGTGATAATCACGAGTCTTCAAAGATTTTAGCTTCAACTCTATTCTGTTGACCTGTTTGGATATGTTTCTTGAATATCCATCAGGAACTTTAATAGTCTCTAGTACTTCCAGAAATTTCTTTTTTTTCTGTAGGTTTCATCACATAAGAAGCAGATGGAAGTTTCCATTTATTTTCACTGATACACACAGGATGCAATTCTGGTCTGATGCCCCAATCCACCAAGTTATGCTGAGACCGTAAATCATCTTTTGTATTTACGTTAACATTTACAATAATCAAAAGCAACATTTCACATATATTTTTTTCAATATGAATTACATCTAAAAAATGACGTAACAAATTGGTTGACCAATAAGACAAATCAAAGAACGTACTAATATTCTTCCAATTGTAAGAGGTTTCAGTGGAAACATTATTTCTCTTTCTAGATTTCATTTGACCCTTCCCAAAGGAAAAAATGAAATCTTTAAATTCATTAAGCACATCAGTTCTAGATATATGTTGTGGTGGATTATCGGTCTCCATGGTATTGTCAAATATTAGATGATTATTTCTATATGGATGGTCCATTGGAAAGAATTATCGATGTCCCATAAAACTAAAACTACAACGATGTTTCAGTCTTCTGGATTGTGTATTCTTCATACAAACAAGACCTGGTAGTTTTCCCTTCGTGATCTATCCATATATCATTGTATAAGCAGGAAAGTCATTGATCATCCACATAGGTGCATCACACATCTGAAATATGTCTTTAGAACATTCATTGTATGTGGGCACACCCACATCCCAAATAAGTTTCAAATATTTTATTAAAGGTTGCATGTATACGTCTATATCATTGTTGGGGTCATAAGGGCTAGATATGAGTATACTCATGAAAGTGAAAGGGTTTTTCATACAAAACCATGGGGGAATATTATAAATGTGTATAAAAATTATCCATGTGCTATGTGACATAAGAATTTTCCCAAACAGATTAAAACCGTCACATGAAAGACCCAACCTCACATTACGCCCGTCAGCTGCAAAATCAGGATATCAAGCATCAAATATCTGCCATGCAAATCCATATGTAGGGTGAACCAACTCATCATTAGTATTCTTTCTCTCAGTATCATTCCATCACATTTTTATTGATATTTCATGAGATATAAAAATATTATGGAGTCTAGGGATCAATGGAAAGTGCCACATTACTTTCTGTGACACACAGAATGATGTTCCATTAGCTTTTGGATTCCAGCGGGATGTGCCACATTTTATACAATCATTATGTTCATCATTTTCCTCCCAGAATAAACTGCAATCTTTCGGGAAAGCATGAATTTTATTTCTGGAAAATCCAAGTTCATCAACTAACTTCCATACCATATAGTGGTTTGAGGTAATATCTGCATTATCAGGAAGTAAGTCCTTCAAGAAGTTAAGAATGTAATCGATGGTAGTATTAGAAATACCATACATAGTTTTCCCATGAAACAATCAGATTAAAAATTCCAACTTTTTCATTTTACCACATTGTTGATATACTGGAGTCGTGGAAATATCATTCAATTTTTTCAACCTAACAACATCATCATTTTCATTAGACGCATCATGTGTGCCCATATCGAAATTTTCATGGGTTGGAATCCTTTATTTTTCCTGATGATGAATAAATAGAAACCGGTCATATAACAAATTCTCCAATCCAGTCCTCTCATTTGGATCATTAGCAATTTGAGATGTCATTTTCTCCCCATTGTGATACCACACAGAGTAGTTTTTCTGAAAACCATATTTGGTTATGTGGTAGCTGAATTCTTCACGGCTCAACCAAGGTCTTCCAACACACTTGTAAGAGGGGTAGTGTATGTGACCACTATCTAAAGCATTGTGAAATGAAAAATCTAAAAAGCTCTCTAAATTGTTTTGAAAATCGCTTGAGATTCGATCAGTTTCATATATCCAACTTCTATCCATTCTATAAAAAAATTGTTATAAGTAATTTCTTTAAAATCAATTCAATAATATTTATGTTTCATCGAAAATATATTTAAGTAAACGAAAATTGTTCAATTTATATGAAATCATAATTGACACACTACACTATATGGAAATCATAATATAAAAGACAAAAAAATACTATATTTATAACAAAATATCTTTGAAGAACTATACATGAGTGTATAAGATCATGTGAACTTGTGGAGGAGAATTATTCTGGAGTTAACTAAATTTTAGATCGAAGAAATTTTACATTTTAGTAGATTATTTGAGTGATCACATACATTTCCCAAGGGAGTGGGGGTGTCCAGGGGGTGGCGGGGCTGTCCAGGGGGTCGAAGGTGTCCAGGGGGTGGGGGGCGGTCTAGGGGGGTCGGGGTGTCTAGGTGGGTGGGATATCCACGTGGATGGGGGGCTGTCTAGGGGGTACGGGGTGTCCAGGGGGGTGGGCGGGCTGTCCACAGGGGTGGTGAGCCTGTCCAACAGGGTCGGGGGTGTCTAAGGGGGTGGGGGATTTCTAGGGGGCTATCTAGGGGTACGAGGTGTACTCAGGGGTGAGCACGGTCTCTAGGGATGGGTGGGGCAGTCCAGTGGGTACGGGGTGTCCAGGGGGGTGAGCGGGGCCTCTAGTGGTTGGCGGTGCTATCTAGGGGGTACGAGGTATCCAGGGGGTGGTCGGGATGTCCATGGGGATGGTGGGGATATCTAGTGGGGCCAGGGGTGTCAGGGGGGGTGGGGGAGGGTGTGGGGATTTTCAGGGGGTGGGGGCGTCCGGGGGGATGGGGGGTGTCTGGGGGGTGGTGGGCGAGTGTCCGGGGGGGGGGGGGGGAGAGCTTTCCACGGGGGTGGTGGTGGTGGGGGGGGGGGGGCTTTCTAGGGGGTACAGGGTGTCTAGGGGGTGGGATGGCTGTCCAATGGGGTGGCGGGGTTGTCCAGGGGGGTCGGGTGTCTATTGGGTGTGGGGGGGGGGGGGGGCTTTCCAAGGGGTGCGGGGCTGTCCAGGGGGTCCGAGGTGTCCAGGGGGTGGGCGGGCTGTCTAGAGGGGTGGAGGGGGGTGGCAGGGTTGTCCAGGGCATACGGGGTGTCTAGGGGGGTGGGCGGGCTATCCACAGGAGGTTGTCGGGCTGTCCACGGGGGTGGTAGGGCTGTCCAGTGGGGTCTGGGGTGTCTAGGGGGGTGGGTGGGGTGGGGGGATTTCCAGGGGGTGGGCGGGTGGGCGGGTTGTCCACGTGGGTGGGGGTCTATCCATGGGGCGATGGGGTGTCTAGGGGGGTGTGGGTGTCTAGGGGTGGTGGGGGTGGTGTGGGGGGGGGGGGGGGCTGTCTATGGGGGTGGGGGGGGGGCTATCCATGGGGGGTGAGGGGTGTCTAGGGAGGGTGGGGGTGGGGGTGTCTAGGGGGGTGGGGTGGAGGGGGCTATCCAAAGGGTGGGGGGTGTCTAGGAGGGTGGGGGGAGGGGGCTTTCCAAATGGTGGGGAGTGTCCAAGGGGGTGGGGGGTGTCCAGGGGGGTGGGTTATCCATGGTAGGTGAGGGGTGTCCAGGGAGGGTGGGGGTGGGGGTGTCCAAGGGGTGGGGGGGGAGGGAGCTGTCCAAGGGGTGGGGGTGTCCAGGGGGTGAGGGTGTAGGGGGGGGATATCCAATGGGGGGGTGTCCAGGGGTTAGAGGGCTGTTCAGAGGGTGGGAGGTGTCCAAGGGATGGGGGTGGGGTTCACAATTCCAATCCATCACCCAACCAATTCCAAAATCCAAATCCAATTTTCAAATAAACTAAAGTCCACATAAAATACCATATCACCCCACTAAACAAAACCTTTACCGAGTTTGAAGTGTAGAACAAAAAACATAAAACAAAACAAAGGGTTCAGAACTCCAAATATAGAATTAACTCTAATTTAGCTGAAATCAAAACAAAAAAAGAAAAAAAGTGGAAAAAAACTAAAACTAAGGCAACACTTTCTAATTTAAAGTGTAGAAATAATTTTTTTTGATTGAAGATGGATCTATGGTTGGAAGGGATTTCCCAGCCGAGAAGAATTCGAGAGGAGCTCTGGATTAGGGTCTATAATTGGGCCGAGTGGGAGCTGGGGTGATGGGTATTTGGGGGAAAACATTCCCAACGGTTTTTAAAAATCGTTGGGAAAGACTATCTTTACCAATAGTTTATCAAATCCATTGGTATACCTTAGAGAAAATATTTATTTCCAAACAGTTTTGGAAAACCGTTGGGAAATCTTAGGAATATTTACACATTGCCAATGGTTTGAACAAACCGTTAGAAAATTTTTCCTTCTTTTACAATATAGAAACAGTTTGAAGAAACCATTGGTATATTACCATTGGGAAAACACCAGATTCCATTAGTGTTATATTATACCTGGAATATAAATCTCATATATATAGAATCAAAATTTCAAGAATTATTTTAAAAAACATTAAGTAAAACATGGAAAATTTATTATATAAAAAATGTATGTAAATGAATATGGATTTGAAAAATAATAGAACAATTCATATATTTAATATGATAAATAACTAAATTAGAAAATTATAAATTATTAAACTGAGTTTTTCAAATGAAGGTAAACTATTTTGACGTGTTAATTTTTATTATAAACCTTGAGTTTGTTCTAGGGGTGTGAATGAGGTTTTATAAGGGTTGGGATGTACAATGGATTTTCAAATGGTTACGACGTCTAAAATTTGTGTGTTTTAAACTAAGTCCTTGTAGTATTCATGTGTGATGTTTTATTAATTGAGAAATTGTTTATTTATGTGGCGTTTGATATGCGAATCAAGGTTGGGTAGGTTTTTGGGGTTGTTTGGTAGGTGCGAAATGTGTTTTCAAGTTCTTTGATGTGTCTGTGTAATTAAATGGATATTTTCAATGAAAATGAGTCACTTTGTGTGTGTTTTCCGTGTTGCGCACTTTTGTAATTAAATTGGATATTGTTTGAACAATGGAAAACATGTTTTGGTTTGTATATGCTGTACTTTTGGTTTTAAAGCGACGTTCCGATATGAAATCGAGTTCTTCTTTCTTGTGTAAACCTTTTTTTTCTAATTTGAAGTGTTTTATAAATTGTTAATTGCACTTATTAAATTATATGTGGAGTACGAAAGTTTTGTTTGATAGAATTACACGTGCATTATGTTATTTTAAAGGGATTATTACATATGAAACTCAGCATGTCTCATGTGAAAACTCTTATTGTGCTATTTTGAAATGTTCTTCAAATTTTTTAAATAGATTATCAAGTCATGAAAGTGATCCGAACTATGTTATAAAATGGTTTGTGTGTGCATGGGGTTTTTTTTAAAATGGTGTTTGGTTATGCAAGAGGTGACTTGTATGTGTAATGTTTTCTTTGGTTCGGGATATGTGAAAGTGATATACATTATTTGAATGTGAAAATTGATTGAGCACAAGGGAAAACCCTAAGTATCTAGGTGGGCGGACTAGAAATAGTGCGCTAGTGAACCGGATGGGTATCGTCCCTGTTTCACTTAGCTGGATTGGCAATTGCAACACTAAGTAAACATATGATGACTGAGGGTCATGGCCTTCTAATCCACATTTTCTGAGGGTCGTGGTCTTCTAAGCCACGTTTCTGAGGGTCGTGGTTTCTAAGCCACGTTTCACCGAGACACGAGGTTTCTAGGGTCCCATTCGAGCTAGATGAACCTTAGGGTATTTACCCATAGTGCTCTAACATCAATGTCGTGGTGCCTTCTGTCAGCATATGGAGGACCACTTGTGTGTGTGTGTGAGTATATGTGCGTGTGTGTGTGTGGGTGTGTGAGAGTATGTGTGAGTGTTCCCTTAAATGAATTTTTCTCTTCCTCTTTAAAATCTTATTTTTGAAATGAGTTCTTTTTAGTGTTTTTATTTAGCATTTAGCTTGTAAATGTTTTGTTTAAAAGCATTTTGAATGTATAATTTTGAATAATCACTTTAAATTGTCTTTTGATGTTGTGGAATAGAACCTTTTCTTGGTGGCATCCTACTGGGATTTTAGCTCACACCCTACATACACCCTTGGGTGTATATAGAATCTGTTTCTTCTGTATTCCAGGTTGTGACTTCGTGCTCAGGGATGGTGGTTCAGGTTGCAGTTGGTCTTCTCATGAAGAATGGTGATGATGTGAACTCTCTTCTGCAGGGAGGTTTGAGTATGAGTTTTAGTTTCCGCTGTTGTCTTTTCTTTTTAGTTATTGTTTCGATTTGTAGACTTTAAACCTGTTATAGTTTAATGTTGTGTTTAGTTGTCTATTTCTAGTTTCAGTTTATTTATCTGGCTAGTTTTTTTTCTTTCTTTTATTTCGGTTAAATCGTTCCCATGTAAGGTTTGACACCCGGGCACTTGTGCCAACCCGTGGGGATCGGGAACGCCCTTCGGGCCATGTCGCGAACCGAGTCGGGCATCTGGTCGGATGGCGACCCAGCCTGGTTCGTGACATGATGCATGCAACAATCCCCACTTGAACTATTCCATACTGAATCTATTTAGTATCTTGTTAATTTGTGTACTTTGAATTAGGATGAGTAGTCTCTTGGATATATCAAGATGGATTTTAATCTTAAGAATATAAACTGCTTCTCCCAAGTCCTTCACGGAAAAGCATTTATTAAACCACATCTTAACAAACTATAAGACTGGTATTTCATTTACTATGAGTAATATGTTATCAAAATACACTATTAAGAAAATTATTGCAATCCAACTAAACCATTTTTAGACAATTATCACACTTATTCTTTATGAAATTAAATTATGTTATGGATTCATCAAAATGAATGTTCCCTGACCAAGTTTCTTGCTTTAATCCATAATGGATTCTTTCAATTTTCAAATCTTATTAGCATCCTTTGGATTCACTAATTCTTAGGTTATTTCATATATACATCTTATTGAGTTTTACAATTAAGGAAGGTTGTCTTGAAATCCATTTTCAAAATCTAAAAGTCATGGTAAGCCATAATGGAATGTATAATTTTGAAGGATTTCAATATTGTAACTGGTGAAAAGGTTTTTTCATATTCAATGCTTTGATGGTGTTTAAACCCTTTTGCAACCAGTCACACTTTATTAGTAATGAATTATCCTTCCATGTCTAGTTTCTTCTTGAATACCCATTTCAAACCAATATAATTTACATCTATTAGAGGATCTACCAAAATATAGATTTAGATTTGGTACATGGAATGTAAAGACCCGTAAAATTCAAGGGAAATTTTTTCTTAATTTTCTTTGGAATTTTACAAGAGCGCGGTTTCAGACGGCACCTGATTCCGAGGCCCGGAGTGCCTGGAATCAATTTCCGAAGTTTAGCTCGGGTACGTTCAGTGAACGAACGAGCGGGAATTCCTAACTTATGATCCGGTGCTCGGAATTGAAATCCGAGGACACCGATGAACTCGCAGCGCTGATATTCGCTTAAGAAGACCTTTTCTGAAGTTGCATTTTCCTAGGAGGAGTTGTTTAATTTTCTGGATGAAATGAAGAGTAAAATAAATTTGTGATACAATATTTATTTTATATCTTTAAAGTGGTTAAAATCTTTTGTTGGAAGTTGGGTGGTTTAACCACCTAAGAGAGGATTAAGGTGAGGAGGGGCCCACCCGAGCCCCACCTTTTCAAATTCCCTAACTCCCCTCTCTCCCTCTTAAAAGCTTGACAACTTAACACTTAATTAATTACACAACTCATGTATAATTAATTAAGTGAGTTTAATTTGAGTTTTGAAATTCAAACTCTTGAAATTTCAAAGGTTGGTGTTGTGTTAATAAATTAAGTGTGAGCTTAATTTATTTTTGGTTAGTTTATTTGTTGCTTGAGAGGTTTGGGAGAATCGTTGAGAGACTTGAAGATCTTCTTCGTCTTCGACGAAGAACGTGAAGAACGGTTCTTCTCCGACGAAGAACATCGACCCCACGACCTTCAAGACTCGGCGTCCCGGATTCTTCCGTCTTCATCTTCCTCCTCGACAAGGGAGAAGTCGCCGACCGTGGTGATCATCGCCAACGACAACGTACCTCCCTTCTTCGTCATAGCGACAAGTGAGGAGACGTCATTTCCTCCTCGGACGCACCCCGACGTCCACGGAATCTACGTCCGACGCCGCGACGCCTTTCTCCGCGATACCCGACGTGCGACGTCATTTTTTTAAGGTAGGGGTTGTTGTTGTTTGTTTATTTATTTATTCTCGTTCGTGGTTCTAGCATGGCAAACGTGAGGATATTTAAAAATGTGTTATCGTTTAACGTGAGGGGGCCGGACCGCATGAACACGGCCGAACCCCCTCCTTTGTTCTTGTTGATTTATCTTGCGGATGAAACAAGATGGCGTGGTGCCATCACACCACGCGGATATTCGCACGATTATAATGTGCGGCACCGTCGCGCCGCGCCGTGGAAGGATCATCAAGAACGCGACACCGTCGCGCTGCGTCGAAGGGAATCGAAGGCGCGACGGAGGGGCGCGGTGCCGTCGCACCACGCCGGACGACGAACACCGTTGCCGGTTCCGGGCCGCGGCGGGACGAGAGGACCGGCGGCTCGTCGGGCCGCCGGCGTCGGAAGCCGGAAAGGGGACCGCATTAAGGATTTGTGATCACCGCAGTAAAGTTATCGACCCGAGGAGAGTTTTGGCGCAGGCGGCGGTCAAAACGGACCACCGGTGCGCGACCGGTGGTCCGCAGAGTTCGACGGCGGCGCCGGCGCCCGGCGGCGGCGGCGCGCCGCCGGAGAAACTAGCCGCGGCGGCGCGCCGCCGGAGAAACCAGCCGCGGCAGTGCCACGGTGGTCTTCTGACCGGCTGGCAAAGCCGGCCGCGGTGGTCAGGGCGGGACCCCATCTGGGTCCCGCGTGTATGAAGAACGGCCGACAAAGCCGGCCGTTACCCTGATGACCCGGGGGTTGAACCCCCGGATGACTGGAGCGGACCCCCCTTCCACGTGGGGGGGGGGGGCGTTGGTTTCTTAAACACGGGGGCTCTGCCCCCCGTTTCTCCATCGCAGCGCGCTGGACGCGCTGCGCACAACTGGCGCCGGACGCCAGCACACCGGACCCCGCACGCGGCGCACGAGCGGCGGCCGGGCCGCGCCGCCGGGCCGGCCGGGCCGCGCCGCCGTGCCGGCCGGCCGAGCCGGGTCGTACCCGGGTCGGGTCGACCCGGACCCGGACCCCCCATTTTCGAGCCGGTTTCAGTCTTTTGGCCATAACTTGAGTGACGGACATCCGATCGACGAACCGTCTACGGAAACGCGATACTTAGATCGAGACGGTCATTTCGGTATATCGCACTCAGGGTTTCAGAATACTTTGAGTTCGGCCGGGTTGGTTCGTACACGAAACCAACCGGGCCTTCGGAGCGGAAACGCTCATATCTTGAGCTACGGACGTCCGATTGACGTGCCGTCAGCTTTGTTGTGTTCCTCTTAGTGAGACGAATCTTTTGGCATACTCCGCCCGAGGTTTGGACGCAGGTGGAGTACGGTCGGGTTGGTTTTGCCTTAAAAACCAACCGGGCCCCGGGGACGAAAATGCCAATAACTCTCAGACCGGACATCCGATCGACACGCCGTCTGTTGCGTTGAGTTCCTGTTGACGATACGGAACTTTTGGATACATCAACTCTGGACTTTGTGATAGTTGATGTATCAGCCTCTCGGCTCGTGGAGCGGATCCTCCTGTACGAGCTTGCTGTGTGCGGGAACCCTAGTGCTGGCTGCGACTGTGACTACTGCTACTACTGTTACTGTGACTACGACGATGACAATACAGAGATCCTGTGTGGATTCGACGACGACGACTACAGCACTCAGCGATCCTACGTGGATCAGTGCTACAGGTCCTGTGTGGGCCCGATCCTGTGTGGATTCGACGACGACGACTACAACACTCAGCGATCCTACGTGGATCAGTGCTACAGGTCCTGTGTGGGCCCGATCCTGTGTGGGTCCGATCCTGTGTGGGTCTTTGCGCTCAGCGGTCCTGTGTGAACCAGCGCCTACAGGTCCTACGTGGGCCCGATCCTGTGTGGGTCTTTTGCGGGGGTTAGTTACCTATCGTTCCTTCGTGGGTCCGACGACTTAGATGGATCAGAGATCATCTTTATCGTCTTTTGAAGAAGTATACCTGTGTGAGATGAATCCTGTTTTTTCCCTGTGTGGATTGTGTTGTGCTATCCTGTGTGGATTTCGTTTTGCTTTCCTGTGTGGAATACGTTTACTTTCCTGTGTGGACTGAGTTGTACTTGGGCTCGGAGGTTGGAGCGTATTTAAAATTGATGACTTAGGTATATGTATGGGAATATACCTAAGAAGTGTCGGTTGTTACTTCGTGATTGTACCTTTCTTCGTGGTTTATCCTTTGTGGATTTGAGAGACCTTCAGGGGTCTCGGGGTCCCTACTGAGTAGCTTATACTCACCCCTGCACGGGCTTTGCCCGCACTACGTTGTGTTGGTTGCAGACGATGGACAACGTTGATCTTAGCTGAGGCTTGCAGAGAAGGACAGTACCTGGAGGTGGACCACTGGGCGGGACGTGCTCGGAGCAGACGGCGGGACCCGTGGAGCAGTGGAACTATCCATACCCACCCTTCAGGTGGGATTTCCAGTGGACAGCTCGGTGTTGCAACTTTTACTTTATAGTTGCTGTTTTCCCTTTCGAGTTGTACTTTACTTTCAGTTTGGGTTTGTATACTGGCCCTTTTACTTTTCCGCACTTTCAATTGTACTCTGTTTTTACTTAGTGTTTACTTTCCGCTTGCTTACTCTGTGGTGTTTTTTTACTTTACAAAGGAAATGCCTTCCCTTTTTACCGGGATTTACGCCTTGGTGCTAGTCGCCAGCCCCTGGCCTATGGAAGGCGGGCTTGGGGTAGTCACGGCACGGACCCCGAGGGCGGGTCGTGACAAATTGGTATCAGAGGAGATCAGTTCTACCGTGAACTCTGATCTTTTCTATGTGAAGCAATAATGTTTAGCGTATTGAGTGTGGTTATCAGTCCAGGGAGTCCAGTGTTGGTGCGGCGGCCGACGTATCCGTACACCAGGACCCTGACTTCTGATTTCCGACTTAATGCACGAAAACATTGATTGCGTGTGTGTTTCAAAGTTTTCTTTGTGATTTCCTTGTGTCAGCTCACCAGGTATACTGTTTGACCGTGGCGCACTTGTTTCCTATTCAGGATGGCCCCACGACGGCAGCCAGCTAGGGTTCCGAGAGTCGAGTGTGACGACAGCCCACCGAGCGACGAGGCTTCAGTGCAGGGCCCTTTGTCAGCAGTGGCACCGACGGTAGTTCTACCCGCCGAGCCCCCGATGCTTCCAGCACCAGCCGCTGACGATGCACGTCGCCTCAGCGCACTGCATGAGTTTCAGCGCCAGCGACCACCCAGGTTTCGCGGGGAGACGGATCCCCAGGCAGCCGAGGACTGGCTGGAGGCAGTGGTACGTGTGTTTAGGTTAGTGAGGACACCAGCAGACCTCATGGTGATCCTCGCTGCGATCCTACTACACGCAGCAGCAGGACGATGGTGGAGCTTGATGCTCCAGGTGCCCGATGAGGCATCTCTACTTTGGACGGACTTTGAGAGCCTCTTCTGCTTAGAGTTCGTCCCAGCCACCCTTCGTGCGGTGCGTATCCAGGAGCTTCTTCAGCTGCGGCAGGGCAGCATGACGGTCACTCAGTACTCGGCGAGATTTACTGATCTCTCGCGCTACTCGACCGACATGGTACGGGACCCATTTTTCCGGGCCCGGACCTTCGAGCAGGGTTTGAGACATGAGATCAGGGCATTGCTGATCTCCCTCAGTATACCGACTCAGACAGGAGTACTGGAGCGGGCCCTTCTGATCGAGAGCTTCCTTGCTGAGTCTACACCAGCGCAGCGACCCACCGCAGGGTGGCACGTGGCAGAGTCATCTGCAGCAGGCAGTCGACGGATGACTCAGGGGTCCAGACAGACCAGACCTTCGGGCAGACGACCTCAGGACACTAGCTTAGCAGTGCGGGGCACACAGCGCGGAGCCAGTCTTTCGAGTGGAAGACAGTGATATGCATGCGGCGGGTAAGGTCACATGGCTCGTGATTGCCCGACCCGCCATGCAGAGGAGCAGCAGACGGTTGAGGAACCACCTAGGTAGAGGCAAAGGTTCAACCGTGGCAGTCCGCAGGGAGGAGGCGGACGAGGCAGAGGAGCTGGCCGAGCAGCAGGTGGTGGGCGACGTTTTGAGGCTCTACCACCACCACCACCAGGAGGTCCACCCCGACCTCAGGGGAGAGCACAGCTTCAGGCAGCTGAAGCTTACGATCATGGAGCTCCGGAAGCGGGTGGACTAGTGCGGGACTAGCTCCAGGCATAGAGGCCTTTGCCTATAATGCCTCTAGCTTCGTAGTTTGTGTTGCTTTGTGACCTTGTTCTTTAAGTTGAAGTAATAAAAAACACTTGCCTTGGTGACTTTTTCTTTCTTGTATTTTGTTTTTACTAAGAGGTGCCGGTTAAAAACTGTTGACTTGACCCTCACTTGCGAGATTCGTACTGGAGGAAACCCAGTGACCACACACTGATGCCGACAGTGTGACTCAACCCTTAGAGGCGAGAGTAACAGTTGGATCTCTTGGTAGCAGCGTCGAGGCCTTACGACGTCATCCATGTCGTGAATTAACTAATCATGACGGGATTGACTGTTTTAGGCAAGGAACGTGGTTCATCCAGGGGATGAGACCGGATTTCACTTTTCGGCAAAGGAGAAATCTTAGCAGCTAGCCTCTTTGCAGATATCCTTCGTGGATAGAGATGGAGCAGCCTTCCTTCAGTCTCTCACAGTCACCTCTCCACTACTGCAGCGGGTCAGAGAGGCACAGCGAGAGGACGCTGACTGTGAGACACGGCGTGCATAGATATCCTCGGGACAGACACCTGATGGTTTCTCCCTTGGAGAAGAGCACGACATCCTTTTCAGAGGACGTACCATGGTACCAGTCGCTTTGCGAGAGGAGGTTCTGAGAGAGTTTCACACTTCTCCTTTGGCGGTACATCCTGGAGTGGCGAAGATGTACCGGGACCTCAGACGACAGCACTGGTGGCCGGGCATGAAGAAGGCAGTAGAAGAGTTCATTTCTCGATGCCTCACCTGCCAGCAGGTGAAGGCAGAGCATCGGGTACCAGCAGGCTTGGTACAACCCTTGGAGGTCCCAGAGTGGAAGTGGGACGACATATCTATGGACTTCGTGACTGGACTTCCACGCACTTCCAGAGGTCACGACTCCATATGGGTGATTGTTGACCGACTCACCAAGTCGGCACACTTCTTACCCATCAGTGAGCAGGGCTCAGTGGAGAGCTTGGGACATCTCTACGTTCAGGAGATTGTGCGGCTCCACGGTGTGCCATCATCTATCGTCTCCGATCGAGATGCTCGATTTACTTCCCGGCTTTGGAAGGGGTTACAGGAGGCGTTCGGGACGCAGCTACGTCTGAGCACAGCCTTTCACCCTCAGACGGATGGTCAGACGGAGAGGACCATTCAGACTCTCGAGGACATGCTCCGAGCATGTGTCCTCGACTTTGGTCGTAGCTGGGAGGACCACCTACCCTTGGTGGAGTTTGCGTACAACAACAGCTACCACTCCACCATCGGGATGGCACCGTACGAGGCATTGTACGGCCGACCTTGTAGATCTCCTTTGTGCTGGACAGACCCTGGGGAGTCAGCACTGGTGGGACCGGAGATGGTCCAGGACACGACAGAGAAGGTCCAGGTCATCCAGGAGTAGATGAGGACAGCATAGAGCCGGCAGAAGTCATACGCTGACAGGAGGCGGAGGCCACTGGAGTTCGAGGATGGCGACCACGTCTTTTTGCGGGTCTCACCTCGACGTGGTATTCGGAGATTTGGCCGAGGCGACAAGTTATCTCCGCGCTTCATCGTACCCTTCCAGGTCCTCAGCAGTGTTGGCGAGGTGGCTTATCGCCTGGCTATGCCACCTCAGTTGCACCGGGTGCACGACGTCTTCCACGTATCCCAGCTGAGGAGATACGTGCACGACCCGACGCACATCATTGACCATGGGGAGCTTGACGTTGACGATGGGGAGACTTTTACGGAGGTCCCGGTGGAGATAGAGGATCGACACGAGCGGGTCCTACGTGGGCGATCGATTCCTCTTGTGCGTTTCAGATGGCAGCACAGTAATCTCTAGGAGAGAACATGGGAGCGGGAGGCTCAGATGCGTGCTCAGTACCCTCATTTGTTCTCCTAGTTTTTGTTGTATCTTTACGGGGACGTAAAGCCCTGAGGTGAGAGTAATGTAAAGACCCGTAAAATTCAAGGGAAATTTTTTCTTAATTTTCTTTGGAATTTTACAAGAGCGCGGTTTCAGACGGCACCTGATTCCGAGGCCCGGAGTGCCCGGAATCAATTTCTGAAGTTTAGCTCGGGTACGTTCAGTGAACGAACGAGCAGGAATTCCTAACTTTTGATCCGGTGCTCGGAATTGAAATCCGAGGACACCGATGAACTCGCAGCATCGATATTCTCTTAAGAAGACCTTCTCCGAAGTTGTGTTTGCCTAGGAGGAGTTGTTTAATTTTCTGGATGAAATGAAGAGTAAAATAAATTTGTGATACAATATTTATTTTATATCATTAAAGTGGTTAAAATATTTTGTTGGAAGTTGGATGGTTTAACCACGTAAGAGAGGATTAAGGTGAGGAGGGTCCCACTCGAGCCCCACCTTTTCAAATTCCCTAACTCCCCTCTCTCCCTCTTAAAAGCTTGACAACTTAACACTTAATTAATTACACAACTCATGTATAATTAATTAAGTGAGTTTAATTTGAGTTTTGAAATTCAAACTCTTGAAATTTCAAAGGTTGGTGTTGTGTTAATAAATTAAGTGTGAGCTTAATTTATTTTTGGTTAGTTTCTTTGTTGCTTGAGAGGTTTGGGAGAATCGTTGAGAGACTTGAAGATCTTCTTCGTCTTCGACGAAGAACGTGAAGAACGGTTCTTCTCCGACGAAGAACATCGACCCCACGACCTTCAAGACTCAGCGTCCCGGATTCTTCCGTCTTCATCTTCCTCCTCGACAAGGGAGAAGTCGCCGACCGTGGTGATCATCGCCAACGACAACGTACCTCCCTTCTTCATCATAGCGACAAGTGAGGAGACGTCTTTTCCTCCTCGGACGCACCCCGACGTCCACAGAATCTACGTCCGACGCCGCGACGCCTTTCTCCGCGATACCCGACGTGCGACGTCATTTTTTTAAGGTAGGGGTTGTTGTTGTTTGTTTATTTATTTATTCTCGTTCGTGGTTCTAGCATGACAAACGTGAGGATATTTAAAATTGTGTTATCGTTTAACGTGAGGGGGCCGAACCGCATGAAAACGGCCGAACCCCCTCCTTTGTTCTTGTTGATTTATCTTGCGAATGAAACAAGATGGCGTGGTGCCGTCGCACCACGCGGATATTCGCACAATTATAATGCGCGGCGCCGTCGCGCCGCGCCGTGGAAGGATCATCAAGAACGCGATGCCGTCGCGCTGCGTCGAAGGGAATCGAAGGCGCGGCGGAGGGGCGCGGTGCCGTCGCACCGCGCCGGACGATGAACACCGTGGCCGGTTCCGGGCCGCGGCGGGACGAGAGGACCGGCGGCTCGCCGGGCCGCCCGTGTCGGAAGCCGGAAAGGGGACCGCATTAAGGATTTGTGATCACCGCAGAAAAGTTATCGACCCGAGGAGAGTTTTGGCGCAGGCGGCGGTCAAAACGGACCACCGGTGCGCGACAGGTGGTCCGCAGAGTTCGACGGCGGCGCGCCGCCGGAGAAACCAGCCGCGGCAGTGCCGCGGCGGTCTTCTGAGCGGCCGGCAAAGCCGGCCGCGGTGGTCAGGGCGGGACCCCATCTGGGTCCCGCGTGTATGAAGAACGGCCGGCAAAGCCGGCCGTTACCCTGATGACCCGGGGGTTGAACCCCCGGATGGCTGGAGCGGACCCCCCTTCCACGTGGGGGCGGCCGTTGGTTTCTTAAACACGGGGGCTGTGCCCCCTGTTTCTCCATCGCAGCGCGCTGGACGCGCTGCGCACAGCTGGCGCCGGACGCCAGCACACCGGACCCCGCACACGGCGCACGAGCGGCGGCCGGGCCGCGCCGCCGTGCCGGACCGCGCCGCCGTGCCGGCCGGCCGACCGAGCCGGGTCGGACCCGGGTCGGGTCGGCCCGGACCCGGACCCCCCGTTTTCGAGACGGTTTCGGTCTTTTGGCCATAAATTGAGCCACGGACCTCCGATCGACGAACCGTCTGCGGCAACGCGATCCTTAGATCGAGACGGTCCTTTCGGTATATCGCACTCAGGGTTTCGGAATACTTTGAGTTCGGCAGGGTTGGTTCGTACAGGAAACCAACCGGGCCTTCGGAGCGGAAACGCTCATATCTTGAGCTACGGACGTCCGATTGACGTGCCGTCAGCTTTGTTGTGTTCCTCTTAGTGAGACGAATCTTTTGGAATACTCCGTCCGAGGTATGGACGCAGGTGGAGTACGGTCGGGTTTGTTTTGCCTTAAAAACCAACCGGGCCCCGGGGAAGAAAATGCCAATAACTCTCAGACCGGGCGTCCGATCGACGCGCCGTCTGTTGCGTTGAGTTCCTGTTGACGATACGGAACTTTTGGATACATCAACTCTGGACTTTGTGACAGTTGATGTATCAGCCTCTCGGCTCGTGGAGCGGATCCTCCTGTACGAGCTTGCTGTGTGCGGGAACCCTAGTGCTGGCTGCGACTGTGACTACTGCTACTACTGCTACTGTGACTGCGATGACGAAAGTACAAAGATCCTGTGTGGATTCGACGACAAACGACTACAGCACTCAGCGATCCTACGTGGATCAGTGCTACAGGTCCTGTGTGGGCCCGATCCTGTGTGGATTCGACGACGACGACTACAACACTCAGCGATCCTACGTGGATCAGTGCTACAGGTCCTGTGTGGGCCCGATCCTGTGTGGATTCGACGACGACGACTACAGCACTCAGCGATCCTACGTGGATCAGTGCTACAGGTCCTGTGTGGGCCCGATCCTGTGTGGGTCCGATCCTGTGTGGGTCTTTGCGCTCAGCGGTCCTGTGTGAACCAGCGCCTACAGGTCCTACGTGGGCCTGATCCTGTGTGGGTCTTTTGCGGGGGTTAGTTACCTATCGATCCTTCATGGGTCCGACGACTTAGATGGATCAGAGATCATCTTTATCGTCTTTTGAAGAAGTATACCTGTGTGAGCTGAATCCTGTTGTTTCCCTGTGTGGATTGTGTTGTGCTATCCTGTGTGGATTTCGTTTTGCTTTCCTGTGTGGAATACGTTTACTTTCCTGTGTGGACTGAGTTGTACTTGGGCTCGGAGGTTGGAGCGTATTTAAAATTGATGACTTAGGTATATGTATGGGCATATACCTAAGCAGTGTCGGTTGTTACTTCGTGATTGTACCTTTCTTCGTGGTTTATCCTTTGTGGATTTGAGAGACCTTCAGGGGTCTCGGGGTCCCTACTGAGTAGCTTATACTCACCCCTGCACGGGCTTTGCCCGCACTACGTTGTGTTGGTTGCAGACGATGGACAGCGTTGATCTTAGCTGAGGCTTGCAGAGCAGGACGGTACCTGGAGGTGGACCACTGGGCGGGACGTGCTCGGAGCGGACAGCGGGACCCGTGGAGCAGTGGAGCTATCTGTACCCACCCTTTAGGTGGGATTTCCAGTGGACAGCTCGGTGTTGCAGCTTTTACTTTACAGTTGCTGTTTTCCCTTTCGAGTTGTACTTTACTTTCAGTTTGGGTTTGTATACTGGCCCTTTTACTTTTCCGCACTTTCAGTTGTACTCTGTTTTTACTTAGTGTTTACTTTCCGCTTGCTTACTCTGTGGTGTTTGTTTACTTTACAAAGGCAATGCCTTCCCTTTTTACCGGGATTTACGCCTTGGTGCTAGACGCTAGCCCCTGGCCTATGGAATGCGGGCTTGGGGTAGTCACGGCATGGACCCCGAGGGCGGGTCGTGACATGGAATCCATTTCAGAATTCATGGATTCTTACTAC
>CAUJRU010003687.1:0-36036 GCA_963277665.1 Viscum album
ATCTTCATAAAGGAATGCTAAAAACTATGGTACCGACCATGACTCAAGGGCCATTTTGATTTTATAAAAAAAAAAACCATTACAGCCTTCCTGTTTATTAGACCTAGTACAGAAATGACCAGACGAAGCATGTTCATCTATGCAGAGGGACAATTTAAAAGCACGTACAAAATGGAAGGTCTGGCAATTCGCAATTATACAATAAATATATTGCACAGAATAGCTAATCATCTAGACCATAATTTTACCAGGATACCATGACACCAAAATAAGAGCATTTTCATCCTTACCGCTTGCTTTCCATGCCTTTGAATTGTTATAGAATGTGCCCTATTGAATCAAACTTTGCGGGCTAGGGTCCTCTGCTTTGTCGCATGTTGAACTACCTTCTCAATGGAAAGCCCTTTCCGTCGCCGTACTGCATCAATGAGCTTTCTTGCCGTGTTCGGGAGAACACTGGCACCATCTCCAAACTCCTCGAGCTCTTCCTCTGTTTTGGGCATGAAGAAAGGATCCTCCAGAATGGCCTTCCAATGACTGAACACCAGCAGGGCACTTGAAGATCCAGCTGTCCATTGCCTGAGCTCATCTGCAAACCCGAAACCCTCAGCAACTGGCACATAGGCATGCACAGTGAACAAGAAAGAACCTTCTTGCATCTCTTCCTTCAAGACATGGGCTCTCCTCCGAGCAAGCACAGCATACATTGGTCCCAGATATTCAGTAGGTGTGATCAGTTCACAGAAATACATAGCCTCAACGAGCCGGGGTCTCTTCTGGAGTACAGCTGCTCTACAGGCATCCTTTACCATGCTCATGACCTGTCCCATAAAAATACCATAGTGTTCCGGCTGCTGGCCAGACTCCAGCTCGGGCTCATCAACTTTAGGAGGAGCGGAAGCTACATAAGCTTCAACGAGAAACGCCAAACCCCACATGGGTTCGTCACATAACGGTCCAGCAGCCGTGGCCAGTTGAAAGCCGGACACGACGCTGCTTCCAAGACTCTCAGGGAGTGCTTGATTTGTTGCAGATGATGAGGAATCACTCACAAATCCTAATATTTCGGACACACGTGGAGAAGCCCCAATGAGAACAGAGCTGTCAGGGTTTTTCCCCAAGGCATCCGGGACCAGGAGGATGTTTGGGCCAGCATGCCGAGGACCGAGTGCCCAAATCCTCTTAAAAAACTGCTTCCATGTTTTCTGGCATGCATCAGCCTGGTCCTTGTCCATGTCATCACTCCCAGGCAAAACTTCATTCTCCACGGCATCCAACATATGCTTCTTAAGCTTTTCAACTGGATTTCCACAGTCAGCCAGCTTACCTGTAATGATGTTGCCAAGAAGTTCTGAGTTTTCATCGAGAACCTTAGTCAGTGCAGATGGGAGCTTCGTCACTCTCACTCGAACGGTGCATCTTCCATTCATTGTTGCCTTCTCGATATAATCTGCCCCACCAGAAAACATTTGTAGGCACTCCTGGATGTTGGACACCTCCCCTTCGACTGTTTCTTTAAAGTAAACAAGGGGCGGGGAGACTTCCAAGCTTACTTTTGCGAATCTCTCTTTCAAGTCCTTAATGCATCGTTCCAGATGCACCTCCCCAGCAGCAGCAAGCACGTGTTCACCCCTGGAAGAAAGAGAAACTTCTACGAAAGGGTCTGCACGGTTTAGAAGCTGCAGACCCTTGACAAGTGCAGCCATGTCTGCCAGATCGGAAGGTTCGATTGCAACCCTCAGGGTGGGGGAGACCTGAAAAGCCATTCTAGAGAAAGGCCAGCAGTTTTTTGTGGAGGAAAGTGTTGCAGTTTTTAATATGTTTTGCCCGAGGCCTCTGATTGCCACAACATTTCCAGCCTTCACGGAGGCTACCGGCATCAAGCCCTGACCCATCATTAGATACAGTGATTGCAACTCAGCTTCCTGCATGTGCTTCTGCACCAACTCTGGTCTCAGTGGATTGTACAAATCCGAAAGCACGAAGATTTTCTGCCCTGAAGAAATTACCCCACTGAATATCCGTGCAAATGCAAGAAAACATTCATCCGATTCATAATCACCACCTTCTTCATTTGAACTGCAAGCAATTTTCCCATGTGAATCCCTTTGAGGCAACATTTTTACTGGAACAGCAAACATCTTTGATACAAATGCAACGCTGGGTGCATTGCAGCTCGAATCACAGGCTTCAACAGACTTCCTGACCATTTCTGCTTCATCAAAGCAAACACCTTCGTTCAACACCTCTCGTTTTGGAAGCAACCGGGAAATACGGAAAGATTGAGCCACGGCAGGATCAGGCATGTGCTTCACCACCATTGATAATACAGATTCCGATAAAGGAAGCCAGCGGCTCATGACAGCTTGAAGCACAGATTTTGGATCTCTGCTCTGAAGTTCTCGAGGGGGTATTGACAAATTGAACGACTTTATGACCTTTTCAAGGACACCCTTATCACCGTCACCCACTAAATATGTCTGATAAACCTGCCAAAGTGGTTCAAGCACCAACTGCACGAACATGGGTCGGGCCTTACCCCCTCCGGCTCCTTTCTTCCCAAAAATCATCTTCGTCTTTGGGTTATAATACCAGGGACCCCATAGAGCCTTCTGCAGCGCACCCATATTTGCCCCAATCTTCGAGGCATAAAATTTCGCAAACTCAGTCACACTGAAGCCCCAACCATCTAATGCACAGACAAAGGCGACATTTCCTTTCTGCGGCTGAAAAACAACTTCTGCATCATCATCCTCTATAAATTCGCGACTCTCACTGACCAACCCACTCGATGGTCCGGCAAGTAATGAATCGACATCCGATAAATATTTTTCAGCCTTGTATGCACTTACGATCCTATTAACCTCATGAACAATTCTCAGCAACCTGTTATAAGCCTCCATTGGACTCAACTTCAATTCAGAAATCAGCCTATCCATCTTATTGAGCACTAAACACGGTGTGAGCTTTTCAATCCAACACTGGCGCAGCACTGCATGTGTTTGGATGTGCACCCCCTCAACGGCATCGACCAGTATAAGAGCCCCGTCACTCAACCGGGCTGCAGTGGATACCTCACTACAAAAATCCATGTGCCCCGGGGAATCAATCAAGTTTATGGAGTAGTCCTTATAGCGCAGAGCAATGGAAGAGCTCTTCATTGTTATGGCCCGCCTCTGCTCTTCGTCTAGGTAATCCATGAACCTGAGACGACCAGCTTGCTTCGGGTGGAGCAACCCATTGCTGGAACTAGCAATAAGATGATCAGCAAGGGTTGTCTTTCCGTGATCTACGTGTGCCAGAATGCATATATTTCGGATTTTGTGGCAATCGAAATCACCCATCGTTAGTATTGTGAGTCAAAATAAACAGAGACCTCCCCCGCCGCCAAATCGAAAGAACTACGAAGGTATTCTTTTCCTTCTATTGATACAAAAATTGCGGGTTAGGATGCCGAAAAGGAGTCAAATAGAGAAAAGGGTTGACGATAGTCTAGGGTTTTGATAGAAGAAATAAATTGGATGCCTTTTGGGTTCTTTTCTATGGAGAATCGGAAAACTCCTAGCGACGGGAAAGCTAAAACTCCAGCCCTGTTGAGCTCCGAAAAACATGACTAAGGAGAGAGCGAAAGAGATGTACCGCCCAGCTGAAGAAGGTGGTTGCGGAGAAAAACAGGGCGAGCTGCTGGTCGAAGAACGCTGCACGCGGTCGGCCGTCCTGGGAGTACAGGGCGTAAAAACGAGATTAGAATTATCGCCAGTTGCCATATATCAGTCGACAGTCCAGTAATCTGGTGCCGCGTGTTAAAATAAAAAAATCCGTTGGATTGTAAAAAAATTAAAAAACCAGATGTACCCTTATTTTATTAGGTGCATGCATATGTCATAACTCATAAATAAATAAATAAATATATATATAATTTTATTATGAGATAAATGTGGATGGTCACTATTTCCAAGATCATTATGATGTGCTCTATTCTCATCGGTATAACAATTACCATGATCATTCACCACTCAAGATCTCATATCATTAATCTGAAGTGTTGCATCTTCTTTAGGTAATGGGGATTCATCTAGACCGTTGATGAGATGTATATGTAGCTGGCATATATGCAATAATGTGATAATGAAAAGAAACTTTTGGCTATATCATTCTCTCTACTATTTGTCCTCATTCTCTCTTGTTTTTGCTTTGCGATTATATACTCGCTTACATTCGTTGTCGCTCTTGCCTTCAATCGACATCGCAATGCATTTATAATCTACAAATGTACTGATTTCAAAATACTCAATGGTTTCAACCAATATCATGAGTCTGTTTCATAACACGTCATCAACGTGATCATTTTCTCCACACAGTGCATTGTGACGAGCTATACCTCCATCGCTATCATTGACATAAGACAATTCTTACATGAAAAAGGTGTGTTTCATATTTTTCTAGATACTCTTTTTGGCATGTCTTTTTGTGTGCGCATCAATTCAACTCATTTGAAGAGTTATATCAACATGTAAGCTTTTATTTTATATGTCATGTATTATTATATTTATTTTTCTCCCTCTTGATAACATTGAAAAAAAATATGAATGATTTTCTTAATCCTTGTTACGGAAAAATAATGAGCTCGTGAGCAGTGGTAAAAACTCACGACTGTCAAATTCCACTTCCTTCACTGAAGTGAATGTGATTGGTTATTATCAAAATTGTGTTAATAATTGATGTGGTCGACGTCAAGACTAACATCATTCATCAAATGAAAACACAATACAATGCCACCAGAAGTGGTCAAATGACAAACATTGCATACTCGTTGGATGTCAGAGTTTATTTCACTAATAATGCCATGAATCATGATGGTAATATAATAAAAATTGGCATCTCCTATTTCTTTGTACATCTTGAAGGCTTTGGGCTTGATTATCATGTAAAAATGATAATGATGGAGATGATATTTATTCTTTTATTATTTTTAATAAATGTTGTTTTGTTTTATTTATTCTCTCTTTTATTTAATTTATGGCAAAATATATGAAAGAAATTAAGCATTCATGTAAAACTGCATAAATATATTTTATCGATATTCATATGTAGCAACCTCAATTTTCCTGTTCGATAGGGTTAACTCATTTTTGAGTTCCGGGGCCCAAGGACCCAAGAATGGTAAAATGGTAAATTTATCCTAAAAACGATCTCAAAAAATTATCTGATGGTAGCCCTTGAACGACATATCATACGAGGAGGTTCCAACACCTCACTTCAACTAGACTATTGTCTCTAGGCTCTGAGTGTGAGGTGTTTAGATGCCCTTTTAGTGGAATGAGGCGACATTTCAGGAATAATGATATGTCGATGAGTTCAATTGTTCACCCAACATGATGGGTGAGTGGTGATGTTGATGTAGGCAGAGTGACATGATGTTGTTGAGCCTCTTCAGTTTAGGTTCTCTTCAATTAAACCCCCTTGCTATGTCATAATGGTTCAGGTTGCATTTCTCCTTGGGTGTTCCAATGTGCTTTGATCACCTCTAGTGCGAATGATTAGAAAGGTGTCCCCCCTGGGTTAGATGATCAAGGAGGTTTTTTCCACTAGGATAGATGATTTGGAAGGTGTTTTCCCTTGATGTGGGTGATCATGGAGGTTTCTCCCCCTGAGGCGTGGGGAATAGTTGTGGAGTCCTCATTCCATGGAACAAGTGGACATTTAGGTCATCATTTTTATCCCTATTAGTGTGGGGATTGTTTATGAAGTTCTCATCCTATGGTTCAATTAGACCATCATGGCATCAATTCTTCTATATGAGACTCTGGTTGAGGTTATTGGGATATGAATCCATAGATTTTCCCTTGTTTGTATTCTCCCCTCCTGATTTGTGTTGGACTGAATGTACAGTTCGACCCTCAGGGGTGTGCTAACCTACAACCCAAAGCCCTTTTTGGGTGGTGTTATACTGTGTGTATTTATACTCACCCATGCGTGGACCTTGGCCCCACACTTATTGTGTTTGTGCAGACAACACATAGGTTGACGGTGATATAAACGGGCATGAAGCTAGTGGTGCTACTGGAGCTAGGGCTTAGTAGATCTAGTGGGATCCGTGGATGTCAGGGCACGAGGTTGGAGTTTTCATGTCATGGTGACCCCCTTTCCCAAGCACTTAAGGTTAATTTATTTTAAGGGCATCAGTCATTGTATTCCCCCCCTTTTGTTCTGGAATTTGTAGCGTACACACAAGGATGTTGAGGAAATTTATGCATTCATATTTTATTCTCAGTTAAATATATATCTCTCACGTGGTTGTGGTTTTTTTATTGGTGATGTATATATTCTAAAATTTGTATAGGTCAAGGCCTCCCATTTTGTGTTATGTATTCTTGGTGCTAGTCACCATCCCTCGACCTATAGGAGGTGGGCTTGAGGTGGCACACCCACCTCACTGCTGGCCCAAGCGGGGATCCAGTGGGTCGGGTCATGTAAAATTGGTATCAAATAAAGTTTTTTCATTAAGTTGTAGTTTGGAGATAGGTGTCTCGTGAATTTGGTTTAGGACATGTGGGGCCATAATGCTTAGAGGTGCTTGGGATTGGTTAATAAACCAGAGAACCCAACTAGGATGTGGTGGCTGAATCATTCCTATGCAAGGACTCTAATAATCTATCGACCAACTTAAGTGCCCAAGGAATTTGTCACGACCCGTCCTCAGGGCCCGTGCCGTGACTACCCCAATCCCGCCTTCCATAGGCCAGGGGCCGGCGACTAGCACCAAAGGCATAAATCCCGATAAAAAGGGAAGAAATTGCCCTTATAAAATAAAACAAACACCACAGAGTACGCAAACTGAAGTAAACACTAAGTAAACTGAAAACAGAAGTAAGTGATGAAAAGTAAATGGGCCAGAATACAAACCCAACTAAAGGTGTAGTACAACTGAAAGTAAAGTACAAATCAAAGACAACAGCTGAAAGGCGACCAGCCGCTCCTGGATCGTCCTCTGGCTTCCTACCTGAAGGGTAGGTACAGATCTCCTCCTCAACACTACACGTCCGTCCGTCTCTTTGGGGTACCGACTTGACGTGATATCCACCTCCAGGCACCGACTCATCGTGAGATCCTCCTCCGGGTATCGTCCAGCTCTACAAGCCTCAACCACGATCAGTGATATCCGTCATCTGCAACCAACACAATGTAGTGCGGGCGAAGCCCGTGCAAGGGTGAGTATAAGACACTCAGTAGGGACCCTGAGACCCCCGAAGGTCTCCCTGAATCCACAAAGGATAAACCAAAAAGAAAGGTACAATCACGAAGTATCATCCAACACTACTTAGGTATATGCCCATACATATACCTAAGTCATCAAATCCAGTTCAGCTCCAACTCACGAGCTCTAGTACAAACCAGTCCACTCAGGAAAGTAAAACTTAAATCCACACAGGAAAGTACGACCCAATCCACACAGTAAAGCATAATTCAATCCACACAGGATATCAAGTCAATCACATCGAAGATAATGATTGAAAGTCAAGACTCAGCTCACACAAGTATCCATTTACGAAGAGGGGTGGAGATGATTAGATGTAGCCTCTGAATCATCTCCTCTGCCGAACCCACGTAGGATCCAAGTTTAGTAGTCCTCGCTGCCAAACCCACGGATGATCCAAGTATAGTAGTCATCATCATCGAACCCACAGAGGATCCAACATGGTAGTCGAACCCACGGAGGATTCCAGTACAATAGTCGTCCTCGTCGAACCCATGGAGGATCCCAGTACGGTAGTCATCCTCGTCGAACCCACAGAGGATCCTAGTATGGTAGTCATCCTCGTCGAACCCACAGAGGATCCCAGTACGGTAGTCATTCTCTTTGAACCCACGGAGGATCCCAGTACGGTAGTCGTTCTCGTTGAACCCACGGAGGATCCCAGTACAATCGCCATCGTCGTCGCAGTCGCAGCCAGCTCTAGGGTTCCCGCACACAGCACGCTCGTTCCGGGAGGTTCCGCTCCACGAGCCAAGGGGTCGATACATCAACTGTCACATAGACCAGAGTTGATGTATCGCAAAGTTCCGTCACGTCTATAGGAACTCAACACGACAGACAGCGCGTCAATCGAACGCTCGGTCTGAGTGTTATTTTCTTTTTCGTTCCAGGGGCCCAGTTGGTTTTTAATTCAAAACCAACCCGACCATACTCCAACTGCGTCCAAACCTCGAGAGGAGTAATCCAAAAGTACCGTCTCACTAAGAGGAATCCAACAAAGTCGACGACATGTCAATCGGACGTTCGGAGCTCAAGTTATAATGGTTTCATGTTCGAACCAACCCGGCCGAACCCAAATTTCTCCAAAACCTTGAGTGTAATATACCAAAACGACCATCTCGATCCAAGTATCGCATTACAATTGACAGTGCATCAATCGGATGTCTGTAGCACAAGTTATTGGCCTTTGAACGAAGCTGTCCGTTTTTAGGGGGTTTTGGGCCCGGACCGACCCGGCCCAAGACCCCCTGGGTTGGCCCGAACCAGGTCGACCTGACCCGGGTCCGGGTCCAGACCACTAGGGCGTGACCCGAACTGACTGGCGCGGCCCGACACAGGCGGCCCGGCCCGGCGCGGCCCGTGTGGCCAGTCAGCTCGGCAGTTTCGGCCGAGCGGAAAACGGGGGGCGCTGCCCCCTTGTCTCGAAACGGCGGCCCCCCACGTTGAGGGGGGCCCGCCTGTCTACCGTTGGGGGTTACGACCCCCGACCTCCTACGAACGGCCGGCCCGGTTGGCCGGCCGGTGCCGCCGCTGTGGGACCCCGCGGTCCCGCCCCTCCGAAGCATCAGTGACCGGTGATTTCGGCCGCCCCTGTTGGTGACCACCGCGACCCTTCTTCAATCAGCGCGGCGCGTCGGCGCCGCGCCCCTCCGCCGCTCTTTTTGTTCTCGCGCGGTGCATCGGCACCGCGCCACCTTCGTTCGAGCCACAACGAGTACAACAACAAAAGGGAGAGGAGGGTCGGCCGTGTTTGTGCGGTCCGGCCCCCTCCCATTAATTCGATAACAAGCGGCTAAAGAATTTAACGATGGACGACAAAAGAATATTCACGAACACAAAACTAAACCCCTACCTCAAGGAGTTTTCGAACGATGATCGTCGCGGGAAAAGGGCGTCGCGGAAGACGGTGTCGCGGAACGAGGCTCCATATACGTCGTCGGTGCATGCCCGATGAAGGATGTGGCGTCCTCCTTTCTTTGACGCGAAAAGAAGATCGAAAAGCGTGTTGGTGTTCTTCACGTTCTTCTACGAGGAAGAAGAAGATCTTCAAGACTTGAGCTTTTCTTCTCCAAACTCCACACAACGAATCCACCCCCAATAAAATAAGACTTTGTCTTATTTTATTCACACACACACATTCCAACAACATTTTTAAAATTCAAAAAGATCTCATTCAATTAATTAACGACTTCAATTAATTGAATAGAGTGTGTTGGCATCCAATAAAGGAGAAGAGGGAAAGTCACACCATTTATGGGGGGTTTCCAACATAAAGAGGGGGTTTAGGGGATTTGAATGGGGTGGGGCTCGTGTGGGCCCCACCTCACAAATATTCTACCTAGTGGTTAGGATGTAGTGGGTCCCACTCAACTCCAAAGCATAGGTTATAACTATTTATATTAGAAATAAAATTGTGGCACAAATTTTATTTCACTCTTTAGTTAACCCAATTATTTAACAACACTACCCGAGCAAACGCAACTCCAGAAAGGGTCTTCTTAAGCAAATACCGGCGTTGCGGTTTCAACGGTGCCCTCAGATTTCGATTCTGAGAACCGTTTCAAAAGTTAGAAAAACTCACTCGCTCGTTCACTGAACGTACCCGAGCTAAACTTCAAAAATTGATTCTGGGCACACCGGGCCTCGGAATCAGGTGCCGTCAGAAACTACGCACACGTAAAATCCCAAAGAATTTAAGAAAAAAAATTTCATTGAAATTAACGGTTCTATACATTACTCCCACCTCAGGGATTTACGTCCCCGTAAAGATACATCACAAACTAGGGGAACAAATGAGGGTACTGAGCACACATCTGAGCATCCCGCTCCCAAGTGCTCTCCTGGGGTTCCCGTGCTGCCACCTGATGTGAACTAGAGGAATTGACCGCCCACGTAGGACCCACTCTTGTCGATCCTCGATCTCCACCGGGACCTCCACAAAATTCACCCCGTCATCGATGTCCAACTCCCCATGGTCGATGATATGCGTCGGGTCGTGCACATATCTCCTCAGCTGAGATACATGAAAGACTTTGTGCACCCGGTGCAGCTGAGGTGGAAGGGTCAGGCGATAAGCCACCTTGCCTATCCTGCTGAGAACCTGAAATGGTCTGATGAAGCTCGAAGATAACTTGCCACCCCGGCCAAATCTCTGTAATCCACGCCGAGGTGAGACCCGTAAGAAAACGTGGTCGCCATCCTCGAACTCTAGTGGTCTCCACCTCCTAACAGCATAGGACTTCTGTCTGCCCTGTGCAGTCCTCATCCGCTCCAGGATGATCTGCACCTTCTCCGATGTAGCCTAAACCATCTCTGGTTCTACACGTACTCACTCCAACACTATCCACAAAGGATATCTGAAAACGCGGCCAGCTACTGTCTCGCCACTCCTAACAGTTAAATGCCCGATCGCCTACCAAGAACATCCGCTACAACATTCCCCTTCCCAGGAGTATAAACTGTCTCGATGTCATAGTCCTGAGGGAACTCAAGCCATCAACGCTATCTCAGGTTCATGTCATTCTGAGAAAAGATACACCTGAGACTATTAAGTTGGTGAGAACCGTAAATAGTTCGCTCAACGAATAATGGGTGAGACTAGCCAAAAGTAAGAACTCATCTCCACCCTTCTTCGTCTACGTTCCACCAAAGAGCTGCTGAGATTTCTCCTCTTCCGAAAAGAGAAATATGATCTCATCCCCTAGATGAACCACGTTCTTTTCCTAATATAGTCAATCCTGACATGAACGGTACTATTTCATGTCATGGACGACGTCATAAGGCCTTGACGCTACTACCAAGAGATCCAACCATTACTCTCGCCTCCAAGCGTCGAGTCACACTGTCGGCAGCAGTGTGTGGTCACTAGGTCTCCTCTAGTAGGAATCTTGGAAGTGAGGGTCAAGTCAACGGTTTTAACCAGAACCTCTCAGTATCAACTACATAGAAAGGACATGGAAGAAAACATCACAAGAACAAGTGTCTTTTATTACTGCAGCTCAAGGTACAAAGACACAAAACATCAACAAAGCTAGAAGCAACAAGAACAAAAGTCCCCATGTCTGGAGCTAGTACCGCTCCTATCCATCTACTCCCGGAGCTCCATGTTCATAAAACTCAGCTGCCTGAAGCTGAGCTCTCCCCTGTCCACCCGTTCCCTGCGGTCGGGGTAGTCTCCCTGGTGGTGGTGGTGGTAGGGCCTCAAAGCGTAGCCCACCACCCGCTGCTTAGCCAGCTCCTCTGCCTCGTCTGCCTGCTCCCTGCAGACCGCCATGGTCGAAACTCTGCCTGGGAGGTCCCTCTACCGCCTTCTGCTCATCTGTAGGATGAGTCGGGCAGTCTTGAGCCATGTGACCCTGCCCGCTGTATGCATAGCACTGCCTGCTCCTCGTGTGGATGGCTCTCCTTCGTGTGCCCCGTACAATCAAATCTGCATCCTGAGATTGATCATCTAATGGTCTGGCCCACTTGGACCTCTGTGTCATCTGTCTACTACCAGCTGCAGAAGACTCTGCTGCGGGTCATCCTGCGGAGAGTCTCACCGCTGGTGACTGCTCAACGAGAAAACTCTCCACTAGAAGGGCTCTCTCCAACACCCTCGCTTGCGTTGGGATGTTGAGGGAGATCATCGAAGCCCTGATATCATGCCTCAGTCCCTGCTCGAAGGTCCGAGCCCTGAAGAATGGGTCCTATACCATATCTGTGGAGTAGCGTGAGAGTTCAGTAAACCTCGCCGAGTACTGGGCCACAGTCATGATGCCCTGTCGCAGCTGTAGTAGCTCCTGAATGCGCACCGCACAGAGGGTGGATGGAATGAACTTTGAGCGGAAGAGGCTCTAGAAGTCCGTCCAAAGTAAAGATGCCTCGTCGTGCACATTAAGAATCAGGCTCCACTATCTGTCTGCTGCTGCGTGCAGGAGACTCGTTGCAAGGATCACCATGAGGTCAGCTGGTGTCCCTACTAACCGGAAAACTCGTACAACAGCCTCCAGCCAATCCTCGACTGCCTGAGGGTCTGTCTCCCCGCGGAACCTGGGCGGTCTCTGACGCTGAAACTCGTGCAGTGCACTAAGGCGACGTGCACACTCAGCGGCTGGGGCTGGTGGCATCTGTGGCTCGTCGGGTAGAGGTACTGCCGGTGCCCCCGCTGTAATAGGGCCCTACACCGAGGCCTCATCGTTCGGTGGGATGTCGTCTCATACAACGCTCGTAACCATAGATGGCTGCTGTCGTGGGGCTATCCTGAAAAGAAACAGGTGCGCCACGGTCAATACAGTATACCTAGTGAGCTGACACAAAGTAATCACAAAGAAAACTTTTGAAACACACATGAAATCAATGTTTTCGTGAACTAAGTCGGAAATCAGAAGTCAGGGTCCTGGTGTATGGATATTTCGGTCGCCGCACCAACACTAGACTCCCTGTACTGATAACCACACTCAATACCCTTAACACTATTTCTTTACATAGAAGAAGTATCATAGTCCTGAGTTCTGCGGTAGAACCGAACTCCTCTGATACCAATTTGTCATGACCCATCCTCGGGGCCCATGCCGTGACTTCCCCAAGCCCACCTTTCAAATGACAGGGGATGAATACTATCACCAAAGGCGTAAATCCTGATAAAAAGGGAAGACATTGCCTTTATAAAAGAAAACAAACACCACAGAGTACGCAAACTGAAGTAAACACTAAGTAAACTGAAAACAGAAGTAAGTTCTGAAAAGTAAATGAGCTAGAATACAAACCCAACTAAAGGTGAAGTACAACTGAAAGTAAAGTACAACTCAAGGACAACAACTAAAAGGTGACAAGTCGCTCCTGGATCATCCTCCGACTTCCTACCTGAAGGGTAGGTAGAAATCTCCTCCTTAGCACTCCACGTCTGTCCGTCTCTTCCAGGTACTGACTCGACGTGATATCCACCTTCGGGCACCGACTCGTCGTGAGATCCTCCTCCGAGTACCGTCCAGCTCTACAAGCCTCAACCACGATCAGTGATGTCCGTCGTCTGCAACCAACACAACGTAGTGCGGGTGAAGCCCGTGCAGGGGTGAGTATACGACACTCAGTAGGGACCCCGAGACCCCCGAAGGTCTCCCTGAATCCACAAAGGATAAAACACAAAGAAAGATACAATCACGAAGTATCATCCAACACTACTTAGGTATATGCCCATACATATACCTAAGTCATCAAATCCAGTTCAGCTCCAACTCACAAGCTCTAGTACAAACCAGTCCAATCAGAAAAGTAAAACTTAAATCCACACAGGAAAGTATGACCCAATCCACACAGGAAAGCATAATCCAATCCACATAGGATATCAAGTCAATCACATCGAAGATAATGATTGAAAGTCAAGACTCAGCTCACACAAGTATCCATTTATGAAGAGGGGTGGAGATGATTAGATGCAGCCTTTGAATCAACTCCTCTGCCAAAACCACGTAGGATCCAAGTTTAGTAGTCCTCGCTGCCGAACCCATGGAGGATACAAGTATAGTAGTCATCGTCGTCGAACCCACGGAGGATCCAGCATGGTAGTTGAACCCACGAAGGATTCCAGTACAATAGTCGTCCTCATCGAACCCACAGAGGATCCCAGTATGGTAGTCGTCCTCGTCGAACCCATCGAGGATCCCAGTACGGTAGTCGTCCTCATCGAACCCACAGAGGATCCCAGTACAGTATTCGTCCTCGTCGAACCCACAGAGGATCCTAGTACGATAGTCGTTCTCGTTGAACCCACGGAGGATCCCAGTACGGTAGTCATTCTCGTTGAACCCACGGAGGATCCCAATACAGTCGCCATCGTTGTAAAGACCCAAAAAATTCAATGAATTTTTTTCTCTTAATTTTCTTGGGAATTTTATAAGAACGCAGTTTTTAATGACACCTAATTCCGAGGCCCGGTGTGCCCAGAATCTTTTTCCGAAGTTTAGCTCGGGTACATTCAGTGAACGAACGAGCGGGTTTTTCTAACTTTTGAACCAGTGCTCGGAATCGAATTCTGAGGGCACCGATGGAATCGTAGTGCTGGTAATTTCTTAGAAACACCCTTTCCGGAGTTGCGTTTGCTCGAGTGTGGTTTTTAAATTTTCGGTTTAAGTAAATGAATAAAATAAATGGGTCGCACCATTTATTTTATTTTAAGTTGTTTAACCTATGTTAAGGGGTTAAAGTGGGACCCACAATATCCTACACCACTAGGTAGGATATTTGTGGGGTGGGGCCCACACGATCCCCACCTTTTTCAACCCCCTCCTTTAATTAAGAAACGCACCTGCACCCCCCCTTTTAATGAAGTCAACTCTTTCGTTTAATCTGGATATTAAATGTCTCATTAATTGGGTGGTTTTAAACTCCTCAATTAATTGATCGTTTATTTTCTTTTTGAATTTCAAAGAGTTGGTTTGAGTGTTAATAAAATAAGACAACACTTATTTTATTTGGGTGGGAACTTGTTGCGTGGGGAGGATTTGGAGAAAAGCCTTCTTCTTCGATGAAGAACGTGAAGAATGCGAAGAACGCGAAGAACACACTGATCTCCGACGAAGAACGCCAAATCCTCGAAGATCGACTACGCGAAACCGTGTACCGCGACGCTTCTTCCGCGACGCTTCTTCCGTGATGTTCCTTCTCCGTGACGCGATGATCCCCCTTCCGCGACGTCTTCTTCCATGACGTGCTTTTCCGCGACGAACCCTCGCTCAACGAATTCGACGAGGTAGGGGTTTTGATTCAATTAAATATTTGTGATTTATACCCTCGGCATATGTTTAAAATTTTTCGGAAGCCTTTCTAAACCGCTAACGCGGTGGGTGCGGACCAACGAACAAGTCTGAACCCACCGTCTCTTCGTTCTTGGTGTGCGGATTGGTGGGCGACGATGAAGCAGGCCGCATGGGCGTTGTGAGGTCGTCGCAGTGAAGGACGAGTCCCGGGAGGGCCATTGCCGAAGACGGCAGGAAAATCCGACCACCAGAGCTCGTCCGGTGGTTCGCGGAGCACTCTACCGGCACCGGCGGCTGGAGGCGGCGGCAGCCCCCGGCGCGCCGCCAAGATGGGCCACCGCGGCTGAAGCCGCGGCGGCAGGCTGTTGGTCCCGCGACCGCGCGGGGCTGAAGGAGGTGGGACGCGGCGCTCAGTCACGTCCATTGACAAGGAGCGGCCCCAGGGGCCGCAGTTACTCGCTGGCGGGGGGCAGCGTGCCACCCCGCACCCCTCGGCCGAAACGGCCGAGCTGCCCAACCGGACCGCCGGGCCGGGCCGCGCCAGCCGGGCCGGGCCGTTCCCAGGCCGGGCCGGGCCGCGCCAACTGGGCTGGGACGTGCCCAAGCGGGCCAGACCCGGGTCGGGTCGACCCGGTTCGGGCCGACCCAGGGGGTACCGGGCCGGGTCGGACCGGGCCCGAACCCCCTAATACCGGACTTTTTTGGTCTGTTACCCATAACATGGGCTAAGAACCTCCGATCAACGCACCATCATTTGTGTAGATATTCTTGGATCGAGATGGTCGTTTCGGTATATTACACTGAAGGTTTCGGAGTACTTTGGGTTCAGACGGGTTGGTTCGTACACGAAACTAACCAGGCCCTCGGAGCGGAAACGCTTATAACTTGAGCTCCGGACGTCCGATTGACGTGTCGTCGACTTTGTTGGATTCCTCTAAGTGATACAGACCTTTTTGGGTTACTCCGCTCAAGGTTTGAATGCAGTTGGAGTACAATCAGGTTGGTTTTGACTTAAAAACCAAACGGGCCCCTGGAACGAAAAAGCCAATAACTCTCAGACCGGGCGTCCGATTGACGCGCCGTCTGCGACATTGAGTTCCTGTTGATGATACGGAACTTTTGGATACATCAACTCCGGACTATGTGTCAGTTGATGTATCATCCCCTCGGCTCATGGACCAGACCCTCCCGAATGAGCTTGCTGTGTGCGGGAACCCTAGAGCTGGCTGCGACTACGACGACGATGAAGACTGTGCAGAAATCCTCCGTGGATTCGATGGCGACAACTACAGAACTCAGCGATCCTATGTGGATCAGTGCTACCGATCCTGTGTGGGTCAAATCCTGTGTGGATCAGCGCTCAGCGGTCCTGTGTGGGCCAGCGCCTACAGATCCTGTGTGGGTCCGATCCTGTGTTGGTCATTGCGGGGGTTAGTTACCTATCGATCCTGTGTGGGTCAGATCCTTTGTGGGTCATTGTGGGTGTTAGTTACCTATCAATTCTGTTTGGGTCATTGCGGGGGTTAGTACCTATCGATCCTTTGTGGGTCCGACGGCTTAGATGAATCAGTGGCTATATCTGATCATCTCTATCGTCATACGAAGAAGTATACCTGTGTGAGCTGTATCTTAACTTTCAATCCTTATATTCAATATGATTGACTTGATATCCTGTGTGGATTACGTTTTTCTTTCCTGTGTGGAATGGGTTGTGTTTTCCTATGTGGACTGGGTTGTACTTGGGCTCGGATGTTGGAGCCGAACGAGAATTGATGACTTAGGTATATGTATGGGCATATACCTAAGTAGTACCGGATGTTACTTCGTGTTTGTATCTTTCCTTTGTGGATTCTGGGAGACCTTCGGGGTCCCTAATGAGTAGCTTATACTCACCCCTGCACGGGCTATGCCCACACTACGTTGTGTTGGTTGCAGACGACGAACAGTGCTGATCGTGGTTGAGGCTTGCGGAGCAGGTCGGTACCTGGAGGTGGACCATTGGGCGGGACGTACACGGAGAAGACGACTGGACCCGAAGAGCTGTGGAGGCTATCTGTACCCACCCTTCAGGTGGGACTTCTAGTGGACGGCTCGAGGCTGCGACTTTACTTTCAGTTTCTGTTTTCCCTTTCCAGTTGTACTTTACTTTCAGTTTGGGTTTGTATTCTGGCCCACTTACTTTTCTGCACTTACTGTTGTACCCAGTTTTTACTTAGTGTTCACTTCTGCTTGCTTGCTCTGTGGTGTTTGTTTACTTTACAAAGGCAATGCATTCCCTTTTTTTCAGGAATTGCGCCTTAGTGCTAGTTGTCAGCCCCTGGCCTATGGAAGGCGGGCTTGGGGTAGTCACGACACAGGCCCCAAGGACGGGTCGTGACAAGTTGTTATCAGAGGTGTTCGGTTCTACCACAGAACTCATGACTCTGATCTTTTTCTATGTGAAGCAATAGTGTTAAGAGTATTGAGTGTGGTTATCAGTCCAGGGAGTCCAGTGTTGGTGCGGTGGCCGATGTATCCATACACCAGGACCCTGATTTCTGATTTCCGACTTAATGCACAAAAAAATTGATTGCATGTGTGTTACAAGTTTTCTTTGTGATTACTTTGTGTCAGCTCACCAGGTATACTATTTGACCGTGGCCCACCTGTTTCTTTTCAGGATGGCCCCACGATGGCAACCAGCTAGGGTTTCGAGCGTTGTACGTGACGACAGCCCACCGAGCGACGAGGCCTCGGTACAGGGCCCTTTGACAGCAGAGGCACTGGCGGTACCTCTACCCACCGAGCCACCGATGCTACCTGCCCCAGCCGCTGACGATGCACGTCGCCTTAGTGCACTGCATGAGTTTCAGCACCAGCGACTGCCTAGGTTCCACGGGGAGACGAACCCTCAGGCAGCCGAGGATTGGCTGGAGGCAGTTGTACGGGTTTTCAGGTTAGTGAGGACACCAACAGACCTCATGGTGATCCTCGCAGCGAGCCTCCTGCACGCGGCAGCAGGCAGATAGTGGATCTTGATGCTCCAGGTGCACGATGAGACATCTCTCCTCTAGACGGACTTTGAGAGCCTCTTCTGCTCGGAGTTCATCCCAGCCACCCTCCATGCGGTGCGCATCCAGGACCTTCTACAACTGCGGCAGGGCAGCTTGACGGTCGCCCAGTACTCGGTGAGATTTACCGATCTCTCGCGCTACTCGACAGACATGGTACGAGACCCATTCTTCTGGGACCGAACCTTTGAGCAGGGATTGAGGCATGAGATCAGGGCATCACTGATCTCCCTCAGCATTCCGACACAGGCAGGGGTACTGGAGCGATCCCTTATGATCGAGAGCTTCCTTGCTAAGCCTATATCTGCAGCGAGACCTACCGCAGGGTGGCACGTATCTGAGTCTTCTGCAGCAGGCAGTCGACGGATGACTCATGGGTCCCGGAAGACCAGACCCTCAGGCAGACGGCCTCAGGACACTGGCTCAGCAGTGCGGGTCACACAGCACGGAGCCAGTATTTCGAGAGGCAGACAGTGATAAACATGCGGTGGGTAGGGCCACATGGCTCATGACTGCCCGACCCGCCATGCAGAGGAGCAGCAGACGGTTGAGGGACCACCCAGGCAGAGGCAGAGGGTCGAGCGTGGCGGTCCGCAGGGAGCAGGCGGATGAGGAAGAGGAGCTGGCCGAGCAGCAGGTGGTGGGCGATGCTTTGAGGCTCTACCACCACTACCGCCAGGAGGTCCACCTCGACCACAGGGAGCTGGCGGGCAGAGACAGGCGCAGCTCCAGACAACGGAGGCCTATGACCACGGCGCTCCCGAGATGATTCGAGGTACTATCTGTGTCTATTCCACCCTTGCTGTAGTTCTTATAGACATAGAAGTGAGTCATTCTTTCATAACCGCTACCCTTGTTCGGAGCTCTGAGATTCCGACGGAGCCGTTGGCTCGATCCTTACGGCTAGAGACTCCTACACGAGCAGACTCGACGATTACACACTGGTGCCGGTAGTGTGAGCTTACTCTAGGAGGTGAGAGCTTCGGCTGGGATCTTCTTGTAGCAGCGTCGAGGCCTTACGATGTCATCTTGGGCATGGATTGGTTATCTACAATCCATGATCAGATTGACTGTATTAGGCGCAAGGTGCGATGTGTACGCACCGACGGGAGCAGGTTCACCTTCACCGGCGAGAAGGGAGCCTTCGCAGCACAGGATGGACTCCCGCAGAGGAGAGGACCACCTTTTCACTCATCATTTGGCTAGCCTCATCCTAGGAGCAGTTGACGTGCGGAGTCCTAGTTTTCCTGTAGTGGTGGATCAGTATGCAGACGTTTTCCCCGACGACGTTTCAGGACTACCTCCTCACAGAGAGGTAGACTTTTATATTGACCTGTACCCCAAGACAGCCCCGATATCCATTCCAGCATATCAGATGGCCCCCGCTCAGCTTTCAGAGCTACAGGTACAGTTGGAGGACTTGCAGGGCAAGGGTTTCATCCGACCCAGTGTTTCACCCTGGGCTTCCCTGATATTGTTCGCCAAGAAGGCGGACGGGAGCTTGCGACTTTGTGTTGACTATCGTCGCCTGAAACAAGTGACAGTGAAGAACAAGTATTTGCTACCGAGGATTGATGACCTCTTCGATCATCTCAAGGGAGCCTGGTGGTTCTCGAAGATATACCTTAGGTCAGGCTATCATCAGCTCAGAGTTCGGGACGAGGACGTGCAGAAGACGGACTTCAGATGTCGGTACGACCACTATGAGTTCTTGATTATGCCATTTGGAATAACCAATGCTCCCGTAGTGTTCATGGGCCTCATGAACAAGATATTTCAGCCATACCTCGATCGATTTGTCGTGGTCTTCATCGACGACATTTTGATATACTCGACGACTGAGGAGGAGCACGCCTACCACTTGTGGGTTGTACTGGACACACTCCGAGAGCACCAGCTTTATGGTAAGCTCTCGAAGTGTCAGTTCTGGATACACGAGGTCCACTTCTTGAGACACGTCATCTCTGAGGTGGGAGTTGCGGTGGATCCTACGAATATCGAGGCAGTGCTTGGGAGACACCCAGGAGCGTGACAGAGGTGCGGAGTTTCTTGGGACAAGCTGGATACTACCGGAGATTTGTGCCAGACTTCTCCAGAGTTGCGGCACCACTATCAGCTTTTAAGAGGAAGGGGAAACCCTTTGTGTGGTCAGACAGATATCAACAGAGCTTCTAGGAGCTGAGACATAGATTGACCAGCGCACCTATCTTGAGGTTTCCAGAGGAGGGAGTAGGGTACGTAGTCTACTGCGATGCATTAGGGACCGTACTCAGATGTGTCCTGATGCAGGAGCGGGAAGTGATCGCCTATGGATCACGTCAGTTGAGGCAGCATGAGTAGAACTACGCTACCCATGACCTGGAGTTAGCAGTAGTGGTCTTCGCTCTGAAGACATGGCGACACTATCTGATGGGCGAGCGCTTTACAGTCTATTCTGACCATCAGAGTCTCAGGTACATCTTATCGCAGAAGGACCTGAACCTGAGACAGTGACGATGGATCGAGTTCCTCCAGGACAATGACTTTGATATAGTCTATACTCCTAGAAAGGGTAACGTAGTAGCCGATGCACTCAGCAGGAGGACGGGCATTCAACTACTTGGGGAGACGACAGAGAAGCTAGCCGATTTGCAGATATCCTTCATGGATAGAGATGGAGCAGCCTTCCTTCAGTCACTCACAGTCACTCCTCCACTACTACAGTGGGTCAGAGAGGCACAATGTGGGGATGCTGACTGTGAGACATGGCGTGCGTAGATATCCTCAGGGCAGGGACCTGATGGTTTCTATGTAGGAGGAGAGCACGATGTCCTTTTCAGAGGACGTACCTTGGTACCAGTTGCTTTACGGGAGGAGGTGATGAGAGAGTTTCACACTTCCCCTTTGGCGGTACATCCTGGCGTGGCAAAGATGTACCAGGATCTCAGATGATAGCACTGGTGGCCGGGCATGAAGAAGGCTGTGGCAGAGTTCGTTTCTCGATGCCTCACCTGTTAGCAGGTGAAGGCAGAGCACCAGGTACCAGCAGGCTTGGTACAACCCTTGGAGGTCCTAGAGTGGAAGTGGGACATGATATCTATGGACTTCGTGACTGGAATTCCACGCACTTCCAGAGGTCACGACTCCATTTGGGTGATTGTCGACCGAATCACCAAGTCGGCTCACTTCTTACCCATCAGAGAGCAGGGCTCAGTGGAGAGCTTGGGACGCCTCTATGTTTAGGAGATTGTACGGATTCATGGCGTGCCATCATCTATCATCTCCGATCTAGATTCTCGCTTTACTTCCCGGCTTTGGAAGGGGTTGCAGGAGGCGTTTGGGACACAGCTACGTCTGAGCACCGCCTTTCACCCTCAGACAGATGGTTAGAAGAAGAGGACCATTCAGACTCTCGAGGACATGCTCTGTGCAATTTTCCTCGACTTTGGTCGCAGATGGGAGGACAACCTACCCTTGGTGGAGTTCGCGTACAATAATAGCTACCACTCCACCATCGGGATGGCACCATACGAGGCGTTGTACGACCGACCTTGCAGATCACCGCTGTGCTGGATAGACCCTGGGGAGTCAGCACTTGTGGGACCGGAGATGGTCCAGGCCACGATAGAGAAGGTCCAGGTCATCTAGGAGTGGATGAGGACAGCTCAGAGCCGTCAGAAGTCTTATGCTGACAGGAGGCGGAGGCCACTTGAGTTCGAGGATGGCGACCACGTCTTCTTGCGGGTCTCACCTCGGCGTGGATTACGAAGATTTGGCCGAGGCGACAAGTTGTCTCCATGCTTCATCAGACCATTCCAGGTCCTCAGAAGAATTGGAGAGGTGGCTTATCGCCTGGATCTACCACCTCAGTTGCACCGGATTCACGAGGTTTTCCACGTATCCCAGCCGAGGAGATACGTGCACGACCAGATGCATATCATTGACCATGGGGAGCTGGACGTTGATGATGGGGCGACTTTTGCAGAGGTCCCGGTGGAGATTGAGGATCGACAGGAGTGGGTCCTACATGTATGGTCGATTCCTCTAGTGCGCATCAGATGATAGCATGGGAACCTCCAGGAGAGCAATTGGGAGCGGGAGGCTCAGATGCGTGCTCAATACCCACTTTTGTTTCCCTAGTTTTTGATGTATCTTTACGGGGACGTAAAGCCCTGAGGTGGGAGTGATGTAAAGACCTGAAAAATTCAAGGAAATTTTTTTTCTTAATTTTCATGGGAATTTTACAAGAACGCAGTTTCTGACGGCACCTAATTCCGAGGCCCGGTGTGCCCAGAATCTTTTTCTGAAGTTTAGCTCGGGTACGTATAGTGAACGAACGAGCGGGTTTTTCTAACTTTTGAACCGGTGCTCAGAATCGAATTCTGAGGGCACCGATGGAATCGCAGCACCGGTAATTTCTTAGAAACACCTTTTCTGGAGTTGCGTTTTCTCGGGTGTGGTTTTTAAATTTTCGGGTTAAGTAAATGAATAAAATAAATGGGTCGCACCATTTATTTTATTTTAAGTTGTTTAACCTATGTTAAGGGGTTAAAGTGGGACCCAAAATATCCTACACCACTAGGTAGGATATTTGTGGGGTGGGGCCCACACGAGCCCCACCTTTTTTAACCCCCTCCTTTAATTAAGAAATGCACCTGCATCCCCCTTTTTAATGAAGTCAACTCTTGCGTTTAATCTGGATATTAAACGTCTCATTAATTGGCGGTTTTAAACTCCTCAATTAATTGATCGTTTCTTTTCTTTTTGAATTTCAAAGAGTTGGTTTGAGTGTTAATAAAATAAGACAACACTTATTTTATTTGGGTGGGAACTTGTTGCGTGGGGAGGATTTGGAGAAAAGCCTTCTTCTTCGATGAAGAACGTGAAGAACGTGAAGAACGCGAAGAATGTGAAGAACGCACCGATCTCCGATGAAGAATGCCAAATCCTCGGAGATCGACTACGCGACGCCGTGTACCGCGACGCTTCTTCCGCGACGTTTCTTCTGTGACGTTCCTTCTCTGCGACGCGACGATCCCCCTTCCGCGACGTGCTTTTCCGTGACGAACCCTCGCTCAACGAATTCGACGAGGTAGGGGTTTTGATTCAATTAAATCTTTGTGATTTATACCCTCGGCATATGTTTAAAATTTGTCGGAATCCTTTTTAAACTGCTAACGCGGTGGGTGCGGACCAACGAACAAGTCTGAACCCACCGTCTCTTCGTTCTTGGTGTGCGGATTGGCGGGTGACGATGAAGCAGGCCGCACGGGCGTTGTGAGGTCCTCGTAGTGAAGGACGGGTCCCGGGAGGGCCGTTGGCGAAGACGACAGGCAAATCCGACCACCGGAGCTCGTCCGGTGGTCCGCGGAGCACTCCGTCGGTGCGCCTCACCGACAGGGCGGCGCCGGCAGCCGGAGGCAGCGGCGCCCGGCGTGCCACCGGGATTGGCCGCCGTGGCTTCAGCCGCGGCGACAGGCTACTAGTCCCGCGACCGCGCAGGACTGAAGGAGGCGGGACGCAGCGCTCGGACACATTCGTTGACAAGGAGCGGCCCCCATGGGGCCGTGGTTACTCGCTGGCGGGGGGCAGTGTGCCACCCCGCACCGCTCGGCCGAAACGGCCGAGCCGCCCGATCGGACTGCCAGGTCGGTCCGCGCCCAGGCCGGGCAGGGCCGCGCCAGCTGTGTCGGGCCGCGCCAGCCGGGCCGGGCTGCGCCCAAGTAGGCCGGACCCGGACCCGGGTCGGGTCGACCCGGTTCAGGTCGACCCAGGGGGTACCGGGCCGGGTCGGACCGGGCCCGAACCCCCCTAATACTGGACTTTTTCAGTCTGTTACCCATAACATGGGATACGAACCTCCGATCGATGCACCGTCTATTGCGTAGCGATCCTTGGATAGAGACAGTCGTTTAGGTATATTACACTCAAGGTTTAGGAGTACTTTGGGTTTGTCCGGGTTGGTTCCTACACAAAACCAACCGGGCCCTCGGAGCAGAAACGCTTATAACTTGAGCTCCGGACGTCCGATTGACATTTCGTCGACTTTGTTGGATTCCTCTAAGTGAGACAGAACTTTTGGCTTACTCCGCTCGAGGTTTGGACGCAGTTGGAGTACGGTCGGGTTGGTTTTGACTTAAAAACCAACCGGGCCCCTAGAACGAAAAAGCCAATAACTCTCAGACCGGGCGTCCGATTGACGCATCGTCTGCGACGTTGAGTTCCTGTTGACGATACAGAACTTTTGGATACATCAACTCCGGACTATGTTTCAGTTGATGTATCAGCCCCTCAGCTTGTGGAACGGACCCTCTCGAACGAGCTTGCTGTGTGCGGGAACCCTAGAACTGGCTGCGACTGCGACGACGATGACGACTGTGCAGAAATACTTTGTGGATTCGACGGTGACGACTACAACACTCAGCGATCCTACGTGGATTAGTGATACCGATCCTGTGTGGGTCAGATCCTGTGTGGGTCAGCGCTCAACGATCCTGTGTGGGCCAGCGCCTAAAGATCCTGTGTGGGTCCAATCCTATGTGGGTCATTGCGGGGGTTAGTTATCTATCGATCCTGTGTGGGTCAGATCCTTTGTGGGTCATTGCGGTGGTTAGTTACTTATCAATCCTGTGTGGGTCAGATCCTTTGTGGGTCATTACGGGGGTTAATACCTATCGATCCTTTGTGAGTCCGACGGCTTAGATGAATCGATGACTATATCTGATCATCTCTATCGTCATATGAAGAAGTATACCTGTGTGAGCTGTATATTGACTTTCAATCCTTATCTTCAATATGATTGACTTGATATCTTGTGTGGATTACGTTTTTCTTTCCTGTGTGGAATGGGTTGTGTTTTCCTGTGTGGACTGGGTTGTACTTGGGCTCGAATGTTGGATCCGAACGAGAATTGATGACTTAGGTATATGTATGAGCATATACCTAAGTAGTACCGGATGTTACTTCGTGTTTGTATCTTTCCTTTGTGGATTATCCTTTGTGGATTATGGGAGACCTTCGGGGGTCTTGGGGTCCCTACTGAGTAGCTTATACTCACCCCTGCATGGGCTATGCCCGCACTACGTTGTGTTGGTTGCAGACGACGGAAAACGCTGATCGTGGTTGAGGCTTGCGGAGCAGGTCGGTACCTAGAGGTGGACCATTGGGCGGGACATACATGGAGCGGACGGCTGGACCCGAGGAGCTGTGAAGGCTATCTGTACCCACCCTTCAGGTGGGACTTCCAGTGGACAGCTCGAGGTTGCGGCTTTACTTTCAGTTGCTGTTTTCCCTTTCCAGTTGTACTTTAATTTCAGTTTGAGTTTGTATTCTGGCCCACTTACTTTTCCGCACTTACTGTTGTACTCAGTTTTTACTTAGTGTTCACTTCTACTTGCTTGCTCTGTGGTGTTTGTTTACTTTACAAAGGCAATGACTTCCCTTTTTATCAGGAATTACGCCTTGGTGCTAGTCTCCAGCCCCTGGCCTATGGAAGGTAGGCTTGGGGTAGTCACGGCATGGGCCCCGAGGACGGGTCGTGACAATCGTCGTTGCAGTCGCAGCCAGCTCTAGGGTTCCCGCACAAAGCACGCTCGTTCCGGGAGGGTCTGCTCCACGATCCAAGGGTTCGATACATCAACTGTCACGTAGACCAGAGTTTATGTATTGCAAAGTTCCGTCACGTCTATAGGAACTCAACGCGACAGACGACACGTCAATCGGACGCCCGGTCTGAGTGTTATTGGTTTTTTCGTTCCAGGGGCCTGGTTGGTTTTTAAGTCAAAAACAACCCGACCATACTCCAACTGCGTCCAAACCTTGAGCGGAGTAATCCAAAAGTACCGTCTCACTAAGAGGAATCCAACAAAGTCGACGACACTTCAATCGGACGTCCGGAGCTCAAGTTATAAGCGTTTCCGCTCCGAGGGCCCGGTTGGTTTCGTGTTTGAACCAACCCGGCCGAACCAAAAGTTCTCTGAAACCTTGAGTGTAATATACCGAAACGACCATCTTGATCCAAGGATCACATCGCAACTGACAGTGCATCAATCGAAGGTCCGTAGCCCAAGTTATGGGTTTTTGAACGAAGCTGTCCGTTTTTAGGGGGTTTTGGGCCCGGACCGACCCGACCCAAGACCCCCTGGGTTGGCCCGAACTGGGTTGACCCGACCCGGGTTCGAGTTCGGCCCACTAGGGCGCGGCCCGGCCTGACTGGCGCGGCCCTGCCCGGTGCGGGCGGTTCGGCCCGACGCGGGCGGTCTGGCCCGACGCGGGCGGTCCGGCCTGGCGCGGGTGGTCCGGCCCGGCGCGGCCGGTCTGGCTCGGTGCAGCCCACGTGGCCGGTCAGCTCGGCCGTTTTGGCCGAGAGGAAAACGGGGGGCGCTGCCCCCCTTGTCTCGAAACGGCCCCCCCCCCCCACGTGGAGGGGGGCCCGCCTATCTGCCGCCGGGGGTTACGACCCCCGGCCTCCTCCGAACGGACGACCCGGTTGGCCGGCCGGTGCCGCTGCCGCGGGACCCCGCGGTCCCGCCCCTCCGAAGCGCCGACGACTGGTGATTCGGGCCGCCCCTGTTGGTGACCGTCGCGACCTTAGACCGTGGCCCTTCTTCGATCGGTGCGGCGCGTCAGCGCCGCGCCCCTCCGCCGCTCTTTTCGTTCTCGCGCGGTGCATCGGCACTGCACCACCTTCGTTCGAGCCACAATGAGTACAATAACAAAAGGGGGAGGAGGGTCGGCCATGTTTGTGTGGTCTGACCCCTCCTGTTAATTCGATAACAAGCGACTAAAGAATTTAACGATGGATGACAAAAGAATATTCATGAACACAAAACCAAACCCCTACCTCAAGGAGTTGTCGAACGATGATCGTCGGGGGAAAATGGCGTCGCGGAAGACGGCGTCGTGGAATGAGCCTCCGTATACGTCATCGGTGCACGCCCGATGAAGGATGCGGCGTCCCCCTTTCTTTGACGTGGAAAGAAGATCGAAAAGCGTGTCGGTGTTCTTCGCGTTCTTCTACGAGGAAGAAGAAGATCTTCAAGACTTGAGATTTTCTTCTCCAAACTCCACACAACGAATCCACCCCCAATAAAATAAGACTTTGTCTTATTTTATTCACACACACACATGCCAACAACATTTTTAAAATTCAAAAACATCTCATTCAATTAATTAATGAGTTCAATTAATTGAATAGAGTGTGTTGGCATCCAATAAAGGAGAAGAGGGAAAGTCACACCATTTATGGGGGGTTGCCAACATAAAGAGTGGGTTTAGGGGATTTGAATGGGGTGGGGCTCATGTGGGCCCCACCTCACAAATATCCTACCAATTGGTTATGATGTAGTGGGTACCACTCAACTCCCAAGCATAGGTTATAACTATTTAGATTAGAAATAAAATTGTGGCGCAAATTTTATTTCACTCTTTAGTTAACCCAATTATTTAACAACACTACTCGAGAAAACGCAACTCCAGAAAGGGTCTTCTTAAGCAAATACCGACATTGCAGTTTCAACGGTGCCCTCAGATTTTGATTCCGAGCACCGGTTCAAAATTTAGAAAAACCCGCTCGCTTGTTCACTGAATGTACCCGAGCTAAACTTCAAAAATTGATTCTGGGCAAACCGAGCCTCGGAATCAGGTGACGTCAGAAACTGCGCACTCGTAAAATACCAAAGAATTTAAGAAAAAAAAATTTACTTGAAATTTATGGGTCTTTACAGAATTTTTTATAGGTATAGTTGGTAGGTCCATGCATCATGTAGTTCTTAGTGCATAATCAGTTTCACAATGTGACATCCTACCTTAGAGATATCACTATGTGACGAAGATATTGATATCCCTCATGAAAATGATTTTTCTAGGGGTGTGAGATGGACCTTCTATGGATGATGGGAGGGATGGGATTACTTAAAAAATGTGAGCTTCCCAAGTGATGCTCTCTTGATAATCCTCATGTTAACTATGTAGATACCAGGGTGTGACCAATCAGTTTTCAGATAGGTTCAGTATCCTCCCATATACATGGGACATAGGATCCTCAATCTCATCCTATTTATTAGGTCGGTTCCCCCCACATATAACTGGGGCATGATATCCTCTATCTATTGTTCATTTTATAGGTAGGGTCAGTATTCCCCCTATATACTCAGGACGTGGGATCCTCGACCTGTAGAGTTGGTATCCCCCCACCCAAGAGCTTAGTTGGGGTGCAGGATCCTCCACTGGGGTCGGTACTCCCTCAAATGAGATTTATTTAAGTAAGGTGAAATATTCCCCCTTTATACAATATACTAACATCCATGAAACATGGTTCCTCCATATGGGAATGGGGCTTGAAACTCCCTCGAACCCGATGAGGTGTAGATCCCCCATACTATAGTGGGGTCGATACTCCCCTATTGTACAAGGTACATGTCCTCTATCTACAATGATTATTTTTTATGGGATGTGATGTGGTTATTCTATCTTTGTGATTTGGAACTCCCTATAGGTATGAGAGTGTAGACTTTCATTCATGGGTGCTTGGATTTTTCACTTCGGTGTGGGGTTGGTACTCTCTCGATCCTAAGGAGGTGAGGGTCCCCATACTATAGAGAAGTCGATGCCCCCCATGATATAGGGAACTGTTCCTCCTTATATAAAGATTTATGTGGTGTGAATTCACCATTAATGAGATGGGTTACCCCCTATGACTGGTTCATAGACACTCGATGAGGCATGGGCCCCTTAACACAAATCAAATATTGGTAGTAGTTTGGTTGATGTGTTACATCTGATTGTGATCTCTTATTTGAGAGTGAAACTCCAAGATGATCCATTTATAGGGGTTGTTGTAGCCTACTTGGATCTTTCATGTTAAGGATGATAAGTATGATGAGTCATATGTTAGGATTAGGATCCTTGGTAGGATGATATGTTCCTCCTTATGCATGCGAGTAATCCTCAATGTTAGGATCTTGTCTCATGGGTGGTAGACAGATAATGAATGATGATTATCATGATGAGTAACTCCTAGTGTGAGCTATGGATGGATTCATTCTGGTATCTTCAGATTTGGTCTGAGATATACTTTTAAAAAAAATCCTTGATTACTATGTTTATTAAAATCACCGCGTGATTTTACCTCATGGATGAATTAATGACTAATAGTTAGATACCCCATTGAAGCCTCTTGACAAGCTCCTTGGGACTGGTGACTCCGATTGGAGGTGGATCTCTACCCCTGTTTCCATCACCGATGTGAGATGATCTTGGCAGATATGTCTTTCATGGGATCCCTCTAAGGTGGGGTGAGGCATAGTGATGATGTCAATGGTGATTTATGATCACTCGAGATCTGAGTTCGAGAGTGGTTGACTGTCCTTATGGATCATTTTGCAACCAAGTGGATAAATTTCAATTCATTTCCATTAAGAAGTGATACCTGAGCGATGACTAGGGTTAAAACCTCAGGAATATTCAATCAATTCTTTCACCAATTGGTAAGTGAAGATTCATGCACTACAATTGTTTTAAAGGATCTGTTTTGAACTTATATATTAGAGGATGATTCTATTCACTAGGTGATATCTTAAATTGAGCTTAGGAAGTTGGATGTTGAGCTCATGGAAATGGCCTGCTTAAAGGGATTTTGAGAAGCTAAAGTAGATGTTGCGTTGTGTTATTATTTTTCATGGGATAATGGATAGGGCCGCATGCATAGTGAATTGTGGAGTCTTTGTGATGGTCCTATAAAGGTGCTAAGATGAAGGTAGGATTGACAACATGAGTTCAACTATTGTAAGTATCTGACTAACCTGAAGTCATTCATCATGACTAAATGGTCACCTTAGTGGCATAGTTTTAGTTTTGGAAAGACATTCCTCATGGCATATTGGGATGATAAATGAGGCATAACATTCTATATGCTTATGGTTACAGCCAATTGAGTTTTGTGAAGATGTCAACCTTGAGTTACATGGTGGACGTATCAGGCCATTTTTGGTGGATGAGTTCATAACAAAGGTTAGTGGTGCATGAACATTATTCTTTCTGATGTTGGAAAGGAAGTAAAAGATGATAGGGTCAATTTTATCCTAATACCCTAAACTAAATAATGGAAATTTGTATGCTTGTTAGTGGTGGGTGTGTGGTGGAAGAATGGTAGGATCCTATGTTTTAGTATGGATGTTGAGTTAATGACTCACTTGCTTATTTTGTTTTTAAATCATAATACACTTTATAAGAATATGATCTAACTTGAAGTCTTGTTCTAGTTATTTATTGTGTGTAAAATTAAATTTCTGATAAATAAATTCTGGATAACATAATATGAAAATCCAATGATCTGAAGCTTCATGATAGACTATATTCATTAAATAATCAAGTATAGTAGTGATGACAAAATAACTCTATCGGAAGATGTGAAATTTTACTAAGTACATCAGAAGTTGATGAATTTTCTTCCGATGTTGTTACAACTAATATCAAGGTAATCATATTTTGAATTTTGGTGTTTGTTACAACAAAATATATAAATAAAGTTGGAAATTCATGGAGATAATAAGAAAATGAGACATTACTTGAAACACTGAAATTATTTGGTTGTTTTGAAGGTTTTCAATTGCTTATTTTCATGAGAGCACTTCTGATTAGTGTAAATTTTTCTTTATGAGTATTTTAGATAATAGCTACCATTGTGTGAGGTTTTACTTATAAAATTTCTTAGTTTGTATTGTAATAACCATGTTTCTAATCTTTTGTATCAATAGATTTTGATAAAGAATACATAACTTTAGTGCGTAAAGCATGAAACCAACCTACAAGCTGAGGTCTTCCAAGATTAGGAAGAAGAAGAACCTTTTGGTTGGTTTATGTCAAGGGCTTCTAAGGATAGGAAGGCAGAGAACATTCTAATGGGTTCGAGTTAAGGGATTCCAAGGAAAGGAAGACAAACCTTCTGATAAGTATAGAAATGAGGATACCTAAATCCAGGTTTACAAACTTTCTTACTATTTAAGGTTAAAGAGTCTTGGTTTTATAACATCCCTTTAAAGAGATTTCAGATAGTTATTCGACACTATATGAATTATTTCTATAATTTTATTCCATTGTGTTTATTAAATTCATAAAAAATTATTGAATTTCAAATAATATTAATTTCCACTACTTTTACATACTTACGCTTTTGTTTGATAACTTGAACAGAAGATCATATTTCTGATCAAATCAAACCAGAGGGTGTTGAAAATTTGTAAGTTATTTTTTAAAACTATAATTCACCTCTATCTTATAGTGTTCCTTCTTAACATATCTAGGAAAAAACTTTTTATTTGAGCCAGTTTATACCAGAAACTAAGATTATTCATATTTTCTGTTGTATTATCATCAATTTTATTAGGTTTCCTTATAAAACTAACTATTTTATATAAGAATTATTATCTTGTTTTGATATAGTATGATTTCTAGTTGGAACACTTGAGAACTTAAATCATAGCAGACCAATATTTTTTTATGGTAAATATCATGAGTACTGGAATTATATGATGAAAATGTTTTTTATTAATATGAGGGTTGATATTTTTCTTATAATGATTGGTGGATACAAATTTCTAAAGAAGGAAGTTCATTTTACTTATGAATAAAAGATCAAATATCAGGAAAATCATAAAGTGCAGAATAGTCTGTTATGTTTGATGACCATAAATATCTATAGTTAGATATCATCTTGTTATATGGTTAATGGAATTTGGAAGAAGTTAGAGGTTATACATTTTGTAACTTCTAAAGTGTTACAAAACTCGAAGAGTTATGCTGAGAACAAAATATTATGCTCTTAATTTATTACATGGGGAAACAGTGACCCAAATGCATAATCATTTATGAATATTGTAAATAGTTTACAATCTTGGGGAAAGTAATAATTAATAGAATATCATATTATTGATATCATTCTCAAGGAGTTTGAGTCTAAGATTATATCTATATACTATAATAAACATTTCACTAAACTAAGTTTGGATGACTTAATTGGTACTTTAACACAATATAAAAGAAGATTTAAGAGAGATGATAAAAAAGAGAAAAGGAAAAATAGAGTAGACTTTATATATACTTTTGGTAACTCTTATTACGGTGCTTTTAATTATCCTATTTATAATTTTAAACCTTAGGTTTCAAAGAATAAATGTAAATGTTCAGATCAAATTAGTTCAAAGGACAATGAGAATGAACTTTCTCAACTTTCTATAAGAATAAATAGAATTGTAAAAAATAATAATTTTTGATATAATTATCAAAAAAACAGAAAGGATACACATGATAAGAAGGAATCATCAAATATCATTTTATATGAATGTAAGAAGATAAGTCATATTATACCGGATTATCCAAGATTGAAAAAGAAAGATAAAATATCCAAGAAATACTCTAAGTGTAGATGTAAAAAGAGTTTGAAAGATTTAGACACTTGTAGTGCTATTAAAGGTGATAATATTCTGATAGCTCATCAAAATATAATGGAAGTGACCATCAAATTTTTTTTTATTTTTATTCAAACATTTCAAATAGTGAAAAATTATTTAGGGATAAGGTAACTATAAAATCTTTGGAAAACTTAAATCTATATTCTAATTTGTTTTATATTTTTGATGATGATTATTCAACTTCATTGAATGATAAAAAATATAATCCATCAGATTATGAAAAATTTAATTCATCACATTATGAACATGATATGCCTACTTTTGAATAAATGTTTATATATTTAAAACTTATGGAGACTAAAAATTAAAAATTAAAAACTAACTATGATTGTGAATAGGAAAATCTTATTAAATCTAATAAAATAATTTCAAATCTAACTTCTAAAGTTTTAAAATTTTCATCATAATTAAGTTCAAAGTCTAATTTTATTTTAAATTCAGATAATTAGAGTTTAGTTGTTAAACTTAAACCCAAAGTTATTAGTTTAAAGAAACTCATGTCTATCTTTACTTTTGAAAAATAAATTTTTGACAAAAGGTATAAACCACTAAAACCCTCTTGAAATTATAATGTAATAGGATTTCCTTTTGAAAAATCACAATTCTAATCAAATTATGGTGTACCTAAAAGTTTACCTTTTTGCACTAAATGCCAAAGGGGAGGTCGCTGGTGAAAAAATTGTTCTTTAAATAGTTTTAATTTTTGGTTTTCATAGAACGTTTATTTTAAAAAACTAGTAGTTGTTCAACATAAAAGAGTTAGGTAGATGTGGGTTCCTAAAATTTTGTTTACTAATATAACTGTACCCAAGCAAGTATGGGTACTAAGAAATTATTTTTATTATTTTCAGGAAAATAGGTTGAGTATCAAAAGCCATAAAAAATGGTACATAGAAAATGATTGTTCTTGATATATGAACACAGACAAGTCTAATTTATATAATCTAAAAAGTTTAAATGGAGGACATGTCACTTTTGGAAGCAAGATATAGAGTGAAATCATCAGAATTAGTGATGTTTATTTTCTTGTAAAAACTATAATTTCTAATGTTTTGTATGTTTTAGGACTTATGAATAACCTTATCAACATTATTCAACAATGATATGAGGGTAATATTTTGAATTTCAGGAATGAAAATTGTATTGTTCAAAATTTGGAAGGTACTTTAATTCTATCAACTGATAGGCATGAGAATGTATATATACAGTTGACTTAGATGACTTAAAACATCAGAATTTATCTTATTTAAGTGAAAATGAAGATTTATCTTGGTTTTAACATAGAATACTATGACACTTTAACTTTCAAACTTTAGCTAAACTTTCTAATAAAGGACATGCTAGAGAGTTACCGAAACATGGGATTAAATATACTAGAGTATATGATCCTTGTTAAACTAGTAAGAAATATAATTACATCTTTAAACCTAAAAGTGAAGACTCCAATTACAGATCTTTAGAGTTACTGTACATGGATTTATTTGGTCCCACAAAAATTGGGATCATTGGGGTAAAACACAATGTTTTTGTCTTGGTTGATGATTACACTAGATTCACATGGGTATATTTTCTAACATGGAAATAAAAACCACTTTCTCATTTCATAACTTTTCAAGCTTATGTTAAAATTTAGAAAAACCTACTTTTTTATTAGTATCTAGAGTGACCAGGTTGGTGAGTTTGTAAACTTTATTTTTGATTTTTTAGTAATAAAGGAATAACTCATCTTTTTTCAGCACCAAGAACACTATGAAAAAAATAAAGTAGTGGAAATAATAAATAGTTTTTTTAGAAATTGGATGAAAATTACCAAGTGAGTATTCTATTTCTCAAATTTTTTGGGTTGAGGTAGTGAGTACTGCTTGTTATACTATAAGTCAAGTTTTAATTCACCCATTTCTTAAAAAAACTCCTTATGAATTTTGGAACAAAATAAAACCAAAATTTTCATACTTCAAAGCCTTTGAGTGTAAAGTATTCATCCTAAATATTAAAGATCAACTATATAAATTTATTCTGAAGGATAATGATGTAATTTTACTTGGTTATTATACTTTTAGTAATTCCAATATAGTATTTAATAAACAAAAAAATTTTATTAAATAAATTTCTCATATAAATTTTGATGAAACCAGACCTTTCAATTTTGTAAAATTTCTATAAGTTAATACTCTATATAATATTTTTGAAAATACTTTTATATGTTTACTGGAAGTTGATTCACAACCACCAGTAGTAAACCCTCTATAAATAACTTTAATGGATTTTAAATATCCATAAAATACTTTAATATAACATGTAAAACTAATATTTTTGGATCAACTTACCACTTACCAAAGCACTATTTGATCTTAATAAGTCATCCCATTGATAATATCATTAGTGATGTTAGTTAAATAGTCAAAACTATAAGTTCAGTAAGAAATCAATGTGATCATCATACATTCATATCTCAATTAAAATATAAAAAATTAGATGAGGCATTTAGTGATCAAAGTTAGATTAGATCTATATAGGAAGAGCTAAATCAATTGAATGGAATCCATTTTGGGTTTTGTTTGAGCGTCCTAAATAAGTTTTGGTAATTGGTGTAAAATGGGTTTTTATAAACAAGTGTGATGAAAATGTAATTATTGTAAGGAATAAGTAAAGACACATTACAAAAGGTTATTTTCAAGAAGAAGACATAGACTACAGTTAAAATTTTACACCGGTAACTAGACTTGGATCTATTCATATCTTACTAGACTTTACATCACATATGAATTTGAAGTGTTAAAATATATTTTCTAAATGGATTTATTTAGGAGGAATTTTATATTATACAACCCTTGGTTTTGAAGATGTAAAATTTATGGAACATGTATTTAAACTTACCAAATCACTCTAAGGACTAAAACAATCCCCAATATCTTGGTATGATGGACTTACTATATTATTTCTTTAAAATATTTTTTAAGGAAAATGAAGATCCAACACATTTTATAAAAATTATTTTCAAATACACCATTTTTGTTCAAATTTATGTCGATGAAATTACTTTTGGTTCAACACAAAAATCTCTTTTTGATGGTTTTTAAGACTTATAAAAAGTGAATATGAAATAAGAATGATGAGAGAGATTAATATTTTCCTTGGCTTTTAAATCTCTCAAAAACTAGAAGAAAATGTTTTAACTTAACATAAATATATTAAAGACTTAATTAAAAATTTTGGTTTTGAAAATTATTCATATATAATTACATCAATGGAAACTTATATCCAACTTTTTCTTGATAAATCTAGAAACTGGTGGATAAAAAACTATATAGAGGAATTATTAGAAGTTTGTTATATTTAACAACTAGTTGATAAAACATAATGTTTTCAATATATTTATGTGTTATATTTTAATAAAATATGAAAGAATCATATATAAAAGTTTTAAAATACATTTTCCATTTCCTTAAATATACATTCTAATTTTTTTTATTCTTCTAGATATATATTTTTACTTTAAATTTACTTGGATACTGATTTTGGTGGGTTTAGGTTGGATTTAAAGA
>CAUJRU010003688.1:0-36000 GCA_963277665.1 Viscum album
TTAATCAAGGCCTAACTTTGATCTTGTAAAGTGGTTGTTATTATTTTGAATGGGAGAATGTCATTGAGATTTTAATTTTGATATCAGGATTTATAATTTAGAGATTAACCTCCTATTTGAGATTTAGTTTTTAAACATCAATTGCTACCAACTTTAATCCTCAGAGTAACTAGAGCATTAATTGCAAAGTCCTTATAATTTTATGTGACTTTTTTATTTAAAAATATTAGAATGTATTTCCTTTACAACCCTATGGGTAAGGAGCATGTTCTCATGATATGGGCATAAATATACTTGAATTTATATCATTAGTGATGAGATAAAAATATTCGAGGGAGGTAGATTGTGATTTGGCATGTTTAAAAATAGTAAATTTAGGAACTTGAATGAATAAAAGGAAAGGTTGAAACACTTTCAAAGGAAAAACATAAAATTATAGAATTCATTATTTCATTTAAACATGAGAAATTGAATTGGTATTTTATAAGGAACTTGTAAATTTGGTTTACCATTGATAATTAATTTATTTTATTGCTTTAAAATTTGAATATTCATTGAATTAGTGACCTATTTAAATAAATATTGAGATTTTATTCTTGAGTACAAGCTTAGTTTTGGTGTGATGGTGTTAGAGACGCCCATTTTTATGTGTATTTTTAAACATAATTTAATGATTTATGAAGGATTTTAATCAACAATTCCCATGTATTTCAATAATATACTAAAATGTAGGAAATTATAAATGTATAATGGAAATGATTTAAAATGAATAAAATTATGAAAAATTTGAATTTTTTTATTAATTTTAATATTATCTTGAAATTTACTAATTTATTTGGAATGAATTTCACGTAAAAAATAATCCCTCTTACTTTACCTCAACCAAGGACCCCATAAGCCTATTACATAGGCCAAAGAGGGCATGGTTAGCAATGGAGAGGCAAATTCGAGGCATTCAAAGTGGGTATGAGGTTGTATGGGGGCACCAGGACCATATGAAATGAGGTCATGGCTATGAATAGGTGGTAAAAATCCTGATCACACAAGCATATGGTGGTCAATCCCACACAGTGATTAGAGGAGCAGTACACTGGGATGGGGTGGTCTATAGTGGTGGTGGGGGTCCTCTGACCACCATTTGACTTCACTACTGAGATTATTCCACAGTTTACAATTTAAATGTGTATATATATCATTATAATCTTCAATGTGGGATGAGTTTCACACAGGGTATTGTTCATTATAATTGGGATGATGACATCCCACCTCACATCTGCTCGCCTACACATGGATAGATCTTGCCACCAACCTTTTTCATCTTCGCCACTATGTATCACTGGATCACCATACCACTCAACGGAAAATTCCATTTTCGCACCACAATAAGCTCGAGGTTGATCATATGACCACTTTTGAGGCCCTAAACAACCATGAAATGAACCAAGGACCTCAAAAGATCACCTTGAACCACTATTTAAGATGAGTTTGATCCAATAAGCCACTTTGAAGGCCATTTGGTTCATTGAGGAGCTGTCACTGCCATGTACACTCTCCAGATCCATGTATCCTTACATCCATGAACTCCATACACATGTTAAGTATGCTCTCTAAATCTATTCATCCATGCTGGAAGGGTGTTAAAAACCCCAAATCAGTGGGTATTTCCAAATAATGCATCTCGAAGGTCTTTGGGAAAATTTTAAGATAATAAAAGCAGGATAAGATATTTCCCTACAAAGATATCGAAAGGTTTTAAGACTGAAGGATATTTTCCCCCACCTATAAAAAGATGGGTCCTACTACCAATGGAGGAGGTTTGACACCTGCTAATGGAGGCACTACTGGAGGATCTTGGTTGCATCTGTTTTTTCTTAGTTTATTTTATTTTTTATTTATTTCATTTTTTTATTATGCAATTTTATTTTATTCATTATTTATAATTACTGAAAAAACTATTTCTTTTACTTCAAATTATATTCCCTACCCCTTATTCTTCTTCTTCATTCTGTATTTATATTTCTCTTCTGTTAATTTTATTTTATTACTCTCTCTCTCTTTATCTTCTATTTTTATTATTATTTTATGTGTTATTATTCTATTTTATATTTTCTTATTCGTCTCACCCTCTTTCTCTCACTTTCTTATTCACCTATTTTTATTCTATTGTTTTATGTTTTTTAATTTTCATATTTCCTTGATCTCAATCTATTCTATTCTTTTTATTTTATTTTTCCCCTCTTCTTCACTTCTTCTCACAAATTTGATCTTTTAGCCTCGATAATGAGGGGCTAAACCGAGGCTTATCCCAGTGGAGGTTGGGTGTTATTGAATTATTTTTTATTGTTTATTTTGTGTGTGTGGTTTATGAAAGTGACATGCATGGGTTTCATGATTGTTCACCATGACATGTAACACAATTCTATTTCTATTATTTTTGTTTTATATTTTTTTCTCCCATTCATTGATCATAAGATCTTCATACAATGGAGTTCATCTGATCAATGGGTGAAACAGAATATGATGGAGTCGGATTATGAAAGATGGCACACTCTCGATTAAGGTTTTCAATCAACCTTGATTACAGGAGGAGGTCGAATTTAAATTTCTTAGGCATTCATGATTTCAAAAGTATTAAATAAAAGGATAGTAATTCAAGTTCAAGACTTCATAACGTAATTATCAAAATAAATTTTAAAAAAATAAAGGAGAATAATGATATAGCTCAAAACTGAACCTAGGACCATGTTATTTATTTCTAATTTCATTCTGTCTAGAATTTCATGGTAATTTATAATTGCATTTTATTATTTAGAAAATAATCAAAACACAAATTTATCATTTCTTTCATAGAATAAATAAAAACAAAAAATATAAACATTCTTCAGGTGAATTTTAATTAGTAATTAGACAATTATAAATCTCCTCAAGTGAGATGACTCTGGTTGGCTACTTTGTGGCACTAGGAAACAATTAGAAATTTTCTTTTCACATGCATCAAGATAGGCATGTGTCATGCCTCACATCCATAGGCTGAAATGGTTGGCCATATCCCCCCCCACCACCCCAGGGATAACCCACCCATCAGGACCTTATTATTTATTATATATGGGCCCATAGACACTTTACACATAATCCCAAATGCCCACGAGCAGACTAGGACAAGACCACACATTAGAAGCCATGTATCACAAGCCACCATATAACCCTATTGAAGTAGAATGCCTGACCCACATAATTATTATTACTATTGCCAACAAGTTTTTTTTCTAAGGTTGTCACCATGTCCAATCAATGCTCCTCCTTCATTATCATCCACGGAATTTTCATCACCCTGACTACCATCTAAAGAATCTTTGTTACTCCTTCTTATCCATCACCTCAGCCACCGTCCGAACACACATCTATCATCATCTTGGCCACCTTCCAAAGACCATTTGAATCCATCTTGCATGTTGATATGATTTTCTTTTATGACTTTCATGATCAGTGAAGGAAGAAGCATTACCCCACCTTACAGACATCAACCCTCATACCACTATTGCCTCAGCCATCTGTCAATATCACAACACTTATATCTGACCATTGTCTAAAGCAATCCATGATCCATGGGTTGGGGCCCTCCATCATAAATAACCTCTACCATCATGGAATCACCGCAACATCCCTTAAGGTGTCTGTCAGCCATGAAATCCCGCTACCAAGACCTATGTTGGCTAACGATAGATGTAAAGAAGCCTCTCAAAGGTCAACGTGGATAGCTATCTGAGGATGTGATGACCCCCATCATCAGCACCACTGGTTCTCTTTCCCTGTACCATTGACATTGGATCCTCACCTTTTCGCCTTATCAATTCGCAATCAGGGCACCATATGCATGCCTTGTACCTATTGTCATGGGTCATCCAGTAAATCTATCATTATTTTGATGCTAGCTTGAAACTAACCCTTAAATAAACTGGGGAAACAAAACCACTCCCATGATTCAAACCCCAATCCAAAAGATGTAGTATTACGGGGACCTATACCATTGAGGCAAACCCCAACTGCAAATATATATATATATATATATATATATATATATATATATAATTATAAAAATTTATTTATAATTACAATTATAAATATATATATATATAACTATAAAATTATAATAAATATATTTATTATATTTATAATTATATTTATTTATAATTATATAATTTCTATATATTTATATTTTTATATATTTATATATTAATAAATATATATAATTATAAATATATAAAAAATTATATATATATATATATATAATTATATATAAATACTTTGTGAATATATTTACTTGTAATTAAAATTATAAATAAATCCAATGAGCCTGTACCGAAGTGGTAATGGCTCTTGCTTAGCATCCTGGAGGTCTTGGGATTATGCCCTCTTGGGCGCAGGTACAATTCAGTACTATGCAAGCGGTGATGTAGGCAGTGACACAAGTGCTGACACAGATGATGATGTAGCTATGATGCAAGTCTGGTGATGCAGATAGGATGATGCAGGCTTGACACTGCACTGGACATTCGGGCCATGTAATTGGCATAATGCCCACTAGGCGCACATGACATGTATTAAATAAATAATGCTTGATGTGTGGGTTATCCCCTTGGGGAGACTATGGTCTGCATTTTTGGACTGTGTGTGTGGGGTGAGTGTGTTTGAATGTAACTATACCCCCAACCACCTAATATATATAATTATAATTATATATATATATTTAAATAATTATAAAATTATCCAAAAGGGCATGAACCATGGATTATGCTCATGATCCGGAAATTTATTGAAAATAAACATAAAGTACACAGGGGGAAGACATGCTGAAAGTAATGAAAAACCACTACCACAAAGAGAAAATAACATAAGTTTCTAGGAACAAAGAAAATAATGTTCATTATGTGGATTGAGATTAGTCACCGCCCCTACACCTTAGATGATAACCCCTCATCCATGTTATGGGATTTTTCCACATCTTATCATCATCAACTTAGGGGGTTAATGATGTCATCTAGTGGGGTGGGATCCTCAAGAGTCTAAAGCTCCTACCCTCCATCCGGACCTAAGCCCTTTGATAAAGCCTTCAAATCAGAATTGCTTCTTGCCTTAGCAGCCCTAGTGCCTGAGGATTTCCCTTCAACTCAAGAAAAAACCTTGAGTATTACCAAATTCCTCCTCGAAGACCTCATTACTATTATATCTATTTAAGATGTCAACCAGTCTAAATTTTTTTTACTAGATCCAACAACGATCCTCCATATATTTAAATAATTATAAAATTATAATAAATATATTTTTTATAATTATATTTATAAATTTATTTTTTTATATTTATAAAAATATATGTGTATAGTTATAAATATATATATATATTTTTTAAAAAAATTATCTATATAATTATAAATAAATTATTATATATTTAAATAATTATAAATAAATAAATAAATAAATAAATAAATAATTATAAAATTATAATAAATATATTTCTTATATTTACAATTATATATATCTATATATTAATATATATATAAATATATAATTATATAAATATAAATAATTAAATAATTATATATAATTGTATAAAAAATTATTTATAATTATATATATTTATATTAATTAATAATTATATTAATTTATATTTATATTTATAAATACATATTTATAATTATTTAAATATATTTATAATTATATAAATATATATTTAAAATTATTTATATTTATATATATTTATAATTATATACATTTAAAATTTTTAATTGTTTTAATTATATTATAAAAAAAATTTCGGCACCAGAAAAGCACTAAAAAAGAGGTATTTTATTAGCACTTTTTATATCAGTGTTGATAAAAACCCTATTTATCAATGATTTTTTAGAAGCGTAGATAAAAACCCTTCAGTACTATATATATTTAACCCTAACCAACAAATACAGTTACTCATTTCAAGATCTCTTGAAAGTGAAACACTTTCATTGCTCTCTCTCCCACATCGTCGCCCTCCCTCCCTATCATCATCGCTACCACTCTCCCTCCCCATTGTTGTCATGGTCACTCTCCCTCCCGGTTGTCGCACATGCTGTCGCTCTCCCTCACTATCGCGCTCTCTTCATCGCTCTCTCTTGGATGATTTGACATCCGCAATTAAAGGTCTTGACATTAATATTTTTTATTTGGGTGTTTTTAATTTTCCCAAAGGATTTGAACATTATGTCACCTCCCTCATGCTTTTGAAAGGAGTGTTAAAGTTCAGGTGACTAATAATTTTCATACATGGCCTTTTTCCACCGAGAATTATTGGTAACCCAAACTTTCCCACTCCTTCAATGACATTTTTTTGACCATCTCCTCTAACCTAGTTTTTTTATATATAATTATAATTATATTTTGATTTTATGTCATTAAATAAATAATATAATTGTTATAATTAAACCTAGTTTTACATATTACAAATTTATATTTTAATAATATTAGTCTTAATGAGATAATATATATATATATATATATATATATATATATATTAGGTTCTTAGGGGTATAATTACATTAAACAAACACACACCAGGCCATAAAGGGAGGTCATATCCCCCTGTAAGGGATAACCCACCCATCAAACCTTAATTATTCATTACATGTCTTGAAGTCCTAGTGAGCATAAATCCCATAACATAGCCCAAAGTCCCATAAAATAGCATTAAGGCCTAGTGAAGCATCATATCTGCATCATATTTCATGTGTCACCAAGCCTCCATCATGCCTGTGTCGCCGCCTACCTACATCATTTATCTTCGTACATTATTTTGAATAGGTGAATGAAATGTATAAGATAATTATATTAACCTATAAATAATTTGAAAATATATTATTAAGCATAAAATCATATTTAATATCCTCACATATGAAAATTATTTCTTTGAGAATATTATAATAACATATCAGTTGAATTTTCATTGTTAATAAAATGAAACTATTTAACAAATACCGATGAATAATAGAATATTTATTGTATCATGTTAAATAAAATAATTAATTGAAATAGACATATAAATGCGTATAGTACTGCAACTTAAAGGTATTAATGAATATATACAAGATAATGATAATATAAAAAATGTAAACAATAATAATTATAGAATTGAACAGTAAAATATTATTTATTTAGATAATAAATGTTATAGTATGTTTCAAATAAATTTATAATAATAATAATAAGATAATTAAATTAAAGGGATGTAAATTATCAATAAATTAATGTATGCACATAAAAATATATGTATATATATATATCAATAAAACACTACCTGAACCTCCTCCTACTAAGTGAAAAAATTAATAAACATTAACTTCTCCTTCAATTTTCACTCCCTCCTAACAAAGTTATATAAATCATCATTGATTTATGTGTTTTGTAATAGATAAAAATTTAATTAGATTTTTTGTAACTTAATATATCACACATTCTATTCCATCAATAATTTTCACCACTACAAAACAATCTCAATACATATAACATCCCAAACATTTTATGGTATGCTTCTATTAAATACATTCTATTCATAGCCGATATTACATGAAGCACTATCTCTTTTGGGAATCAAAACATTATAGGAGAAACTTATAAGATATCCATTAAACATAAATTTTCCACTTATATGTTTTCAATTTCAGAAAATGGTCACCTAGAGTTGTGATCAGTAAGCCATTTGGAGTCTGATAGAACAAACATGATTTTTGGTGAATAGTAACATACCTTATGAATAGTAATATGAATATTAATATGATCCTTATGAATAGTAAATAAAACAAAATTATTTTATTTTCTTAAGGATATAAGATAATGATATTTTAATTTGTTTTTCAATAAGAAATAAAACCAATTGCACCTTTATGAATGTTATTTTTCGAATTAACTATGAATTTATTCAAAAATTAAATTAATAATATTTATAAAATTAATTTTGAAAATTGGTTTTCATTTTTGAATTCTACATCTCAAAAAATGGTTAGGGTAAATATTTGGGATTTTTTATGAAATTCTAGTATTTTTTATGAATAATGAAATACGATAAAATACCGTATATGAAAATTATTAGTTAAATACACTATTTATGACATCATAAGTGATGTAAGGCCACTTGGTTCGACAGCACATGCACTTATTACTATTAAGGGTCACATGAAATAAAATTATTGTTTGTCTTGAGGGAAATAAGAAAATAATGAATTAAATATTCAAAATTTACCCCTCTCCTCCACTATAAAAACCCCTCACCACTCCCTCTTCTCTTCACTCCTCTAAGCCTTGAAGCTCCTCAAAGTTTTGCCCAAATACTCTTCCCTAGTCACTCCCCACAACCAGGAAGCTCTTGTTCTTTCCAAAAGTCCAAAATCACTTCCCTTAAGGAGGTTCTCGAGGAAGTTATTTCAAGAGTGTTTCCGACGCTTTCACCGGGGCGCGCACATCCGTCTGTCCATGGAGGAGGACGTGCTGCATTGTTGCCCCGCAGTCCCGCTTTCCAAAGGCGGGCGGCATTCGCTACTTATTCAGGGACGTCTGATCCTTGATCGAAACCGGATGATGGGATGTCGGTTCTTCCTTCTGCGGATTCCTCCTCAGAACTCGTCACCTAGTCCGGGTATCCCTCATAGATTTAATACGTTGTTCGTGAAATTCTTCCCAGTGCCATGTTTCCATGGACGCCGGTTAATTACACTGCTTCTATCGGGACATTCCAAAGGGTCCGGTCAGGGCAGCAACCTTCGGTCGGGGGAGTAGTCACGTCGAGGCATCAGTACCGTGTCTGGATGCTGGGGAACCAGCATGTCTGTCTATTATCCCTGGTCATTGGGATTCTCAAGGGCATAGAAGCCCGAGGCATCCCACATCGAGTGCGGAGAATTATATGTGCTAGAAATATATACGAGGTTTTCCTCAGCTTCCTGTGTTTAACACAGGGTATGCCGCGAGTTTAACGTCCTGCGGAGACGGACCGGCCCGATCAGAGCATTAGCTAGAAAGGATCAGATTGAGGGATTTCCCTTGAAGGGGTGCCGATACCGGGACCAGCCCATGGACGTCTGTGAAGAGGAGCAGACCGACATGGTCTCCCCAAGATATGATGGTCCGGGTGAGAATCAGGGTGGATGATGGATGGATGAATGAAGTGGAGGGGGAAATGGCGAGGGACCATCGCAAGGGCGACGATGAAGTTAGGATTAAGCCTCGAAGAGACCTCCTACGTATCCCCGTGGCAGGGAATCAAAGTCCACGTAGTTTGGGATGGTGCTGGTGAACCGGCATGAAGGTGGACCTTGGCCCGATGGATGTTTTCAGAGAACGGACGTGAAGGTGGACCTTGGTCCGATGGATGGTGTCGTCAGCGAGCCGACGTGAAGGTGGACCTTGGTCCAAAGGGTATTGCCAGCGAACCGACGTGAAGAGGGTCGTAGTGACCAACGGGTGGTGGGCTTGGACCTCTGGGAGGTTTCCCACGTACCATGCCTTGACATGGATCAAAGACCTCATAGTTCAAGGGGGGATTCATCAGTGAACCGATGTGAAGGCGGACCTTGGTCCGATGGGTAGTGGGGTTGAACCTCAGGGAGGCTTCCTACGTACCATGTCTTGACATGGATCAAAGTCCTCGTAGTTTGGGACGGTCACGACGGCTTGCCGTCGGACTGGAATGCAGTTTAACGTCATGCTGGACGAGGGTAGAACTCGACGTGAATAAATGATGGGTGGGATTGAACCTCAGGGAGGCTTCCTACGTACCATGCCTTGACATGGATCAAAGACCACGTAGTTCAAAGGGTTTCATCGGTGAACCGACGTGAAAGCAGACCCATGGGTCCACTAGTGATGGGGTTGAACCTCATGAAGGCTTCCTGTGTACCATTCCTTGACATGGATCAAAGTCCTTGTAGTTCGGAAGGTGGGTGTCAGCGAACCGACATGCAGAAGGGACCTTGGTCCGTTTGGAGATGGGATTGAACCTCAGGGAGGCTTCCTACGTACCAGGCCTTGACATGGATCAAAGTCATCGTAGTTCGGGTGGTCACAACGGCTTTCCATCGGACTGAAATATAGTTTAACGTCATGTTGGACACAATTTGAACTTGATGTGAATGATGACAGGTGGGCTTGGACCTTGTGGAGGCTTCCTACGTACCATGCCTTGACATAGATCAAAGACCTCATAGTTCAAATGGGTGTGCAGTTTAATGTCATGCTGGATGGGGGAATACAGTTTAACGTCATGCTGGACGAGGGCATTGCCATGGCTGATGCTTACTCTAAGCCCACGTGAGTCATGCTCGGTGTGAGAAACAAGAGGTAGCAAGGACCTGACGATCACGTCGCGAAGGGTCCGTCCGTGAGAAGCGAAAAGGGGCTTATGCATTAGGCGGCCCATGGTGCTGAGACTTACTCCAGGATGGAGGCCTGAAGTGCGGCAAAGCACAACGAAAGTGGGATTTGGGACCAATGATGGGATGTTCCTCGTTCCCTACCGCGCCCTCCCCTGACCTTGGTAATGGGGAAGTATGGAGATGCAGGGGTGCAGCCATCCGTTGGGGAACTAGGGTCACCCTTCTCCTGAGAACATACACCGCTCCAATAAGGAAGATATCATCCCTTATGGGGGGAGTGATTCCACTCCTGTGGAGATGAGTGGTGTAAAAAATGTTCGAGCTGGGGGGACCCTTCGTGCGAGGCACGAGGTCAGGTCATAGTTTAACGTCATGTGTTGAGGACGTGGTACTTGGTAGTTTAACGTCCTGCAGCTCAGATGAGGTGGGTTCACTCCACAACCCTAGGACTTACATAACTGGTAGCCTTTGCTCTTTGGGGGAGGGAAGGTACCAGTAAGGCTATGGTCAAGGGGGGTCGCATAGCGAACCATCGAGAGGTCCACATTAGTGTGGTTATACGAAGAAGCAATAGCCGTTAGTTTGTCTATGCGAAGAAGCATTAGGCGCAGCAACACTACGAGTGGTATTGTCCTTGGGACATTGAAATCACATCGTGCATACCTGGAGGGTCACACGGGAAGGGGAATTGCCAAGCAAAGGAGTGTGCTTTGCGAAGCGGAGTGCCTTGGCATTAGCATGGGGAAAAGGTGTGAGTGGAGGGTGCTTCGAGAAGTAGAATAGTATTCGCGGAGCACTGCCTCGCGAAGAGGAGGTGCCTCGTGAAGCAGGGTGCTGCGAAGCAGTGTGCTTCGTGATGTGTAGAGATCCTGCCTTAGCATGGGGATCACTAATACAGGATGGGTGTTTCGCGCAACATAAATGCTCCGCGGCTTCCTGGGTTCCCTTTGGAATCCCCCTCCATCGCGAATGCCCTTCAGGTTCACGAAAGGCATCCCTCTCAGAAGAGGGTCTCAAAACGAGACAAAGCGAAGGTGCCACGCGAATTAGAAGGTTCCACACGAAAGGTCGGATTGTCCGTCTCCTGGACTCAGCGGGAGCCCAGTATTTATAGGCAAGGGGCACCGCGAAGCCGAACTCTCGCGCCTCCTCAGGGGTTCGCGGCGCGCTCGCGAACGTCAAATTCGTTCGCGGAGAGGTACCGCCTCCAGAGCTTCGTGGCGGGCTCACGAACGTCAAATTCGTTCGCGGAGAGGTACCGCCTCCAGAGCTTCGTGACGGGCTTGCGAATGTCAAATTTTTTCGCGGAGAGGTACCGCCTCCGGGGCTTCGCGGCGGGCGCGCGAACGTCAAATTCGTTCGCGGAGAGGAACCACCTCCGGAGCTTTGTGGGACCGCGATGCTCGGGGTGCCTCACATCGGTGCTTCGCGAGGCAACGTGCGGGCCTTCTTTTTCATCCCTTTTGTGCAATATTTTGGTGCCAACAAATTCCCCCCCTCAGACTTTGAGCCGCGGAAGGCTGAAGGGTCGAAGTCTGAGGGAAAATCGCCAAAATTGTCAGCAGTTCGCGATGCGACTTCGCGAAGAGGGTCTGCGGTGCTGACCGGGGCCATGGATCCGGATGCACCGCGATGCTCCACGCGGGCGGGGCGCGCCGCGATGCTTCGGGGTCGTTGCCTATAAATAGGGGGTCGACCTCTTTTGTCTTCACGCAATATTCTTGTCTTTTTGTGCTCTCGATTTCGCGAAGCTCCGTGTACTCTGCACCCGCTCTCCGCGAATTGAGCTTCGCGGAGAACCGCGGGTCTCTAACTCCATGACCGCGCCAAGCGAACTCCTATTTGCCGGCCTAGGTCAGACTCCGTGGCTTGGTCTCGCGAACGACCTTCGCGAGCCGGCTTCGCAATCCATCTTTGCGATCCATTCAGGAAGAATTATTTTTCGAGTGTCGGAACCGAAATGGCCTATCGAGAAGCTGTATTGGGGGTGCTTGCAGATGCCACTCGTCGGGATGAGATGGAAAACTGTCCAGGCCTTAGGGAGATGGTCCGAAGCCACTCGGACGACGTTTCTTTGACAGATCTGCTATCGGAGGGTTAGAAAAATTATCCGCAGTGTAAGAAGCTGCCATTGTATGACTTCGGGTTGAGGGGTGACATCTTCATCCCGGAGGCAAGTAGGGATGAACCAGCTTGCTGGTTTAGGAGCACGCCATGTCAGCACCAATGGTTCAGGGCGGCCGATGGTCATGTGTGGGAGGACTTCACACCCGTTACCAACGACTGTCTCTACAACCACATGAACAATATTGATGGAAAGCCACTGCAATCGGAGATGTCCCCTCCTCTCTACTATACCATGCTGAAGGCGGCTTTGCAAGATTCAAAGAAAGGATGGTCTGATGAGTGAGACATGTGCCAGGGTGGCAGCATTACTGATGATTGGGCCTGGGCCTACTAGGTAGGCGCCTCATGTGAGGAGTTTGGGGCTGAGCTAAGTAGAGTGGGGTTATATGAGGCGGCATGGGCCTCCCAATTCCACATTTACCAACCGAAACAACTGATGCTGGAATTGCTGAGCAGATGGTCGTCTAGGACCAATACCTTTCACCTGCACCACGAGGAGGTGGGAATCAGCCTATGGGATGTCCACCAGATTTCTGGGGTTCCGATCATGGGGGCCATGTATGACGAGTTCCTCCCCGTCATGAGCGCGTGGGAGGATACAGAGAAAATTCCGCGACTGGTGTTAGTGCTGATGGCACTCATCCCTGGAGTGGACAAGGAGGTAGTGAGGGATGTCCACTTTAAGAGATGGTTCAAGTGCTTCCTGAATTTCCCAGAGAATCGAGAGTTCCCTCTGAGTCCTCGAACTTGTCCGAGGGTGGCCCAACGGGGTAAGGGGCACTTGTATTGGCGGGTTTTGGAGGACTGCCAATGGAAGACTTGGGGTTTCAGTGTCAGCACTGACCAACAGCAGATAGTCAGGCTAGCGTCGTTCATCGTGGCTCTCATCTGTGGTTGGATCCTACCGGTGAGGGATACAAGCATGGGGGTGTCGCCCAGCTCGTTTATTATGGAGTCCATGTTGGCCATGGGGAAGCAGGTCAATTTGGGGATTCCAATGCTCGCCAAGATGTACAGAATGTTGCAGCACATTAGCGAGGGTAAGAAGCCTCCAAGGATATGCGGGCCCTTACACCTTCTGTATGGGTGGATCGCGGCGCACATCAGGGGGATATATGAGTATCCATACCCTATTTCACCACTGGGATCAAACTTTCGCCCCTCCATCTTGAATGCGGTCGGGAGCTTCCTGTTCAAACTAACCATGCTGATGGTTCTGAATCGGGTGTGGAGGGTGGATGAGTTTAATTTCCAGCCCTTCCCATTGCCGACAGGGATACTTACTGATGATGGGAGGGGAACATAAGAACACCGGGCTTACCTCTGGGCCTTTCAAGGTGGAGTTTTGGTGGCACGAGTGGATCATGAGCCACTCTGCGAACCGTACACCCCGCATCGGTTTGCGAGGTAGTTCCGGTGCCTCCACCAGCTGACCTCGCAGGTCTACTAGGAGGTGCGTCACGAGGAGCACCCGTGTGTGATGAGGAAGCTGTGGCTCATGTTCACACGGGAAGATGGGAAGATACGAATTGCATTGCCTCCATCCACCACCTCTTTCGGATTAGTGAGGGAGTATGCCATTAGTTAAGAAACTGCTTACCCAGGGGAGATGTTGAAGCAGCCAACTATTCGGGTCGGTGACGGTGGGCCTCCTCTATCTCAAGGTCGGGGTCAGAGGGCAACTAGGGCCTCTCACGGTAGAGGGGTTGCCATGGCGGTGAGACCCGCACCGGCCGAGTGTGTGGCAGCAGTGGCAGATCCGGTGATTCCGGAAGAGCAGGGCCATCCAGAGGGGCGGCCACGGAGGGGATTTCGTAGGATATCCACTCAAGCTCCGGGGAAGTGGCTGCGTCATATCGACATGGCAGAGGATGCCGTCTTCCCGGAAGCCTGGGACATTTGGGATGTCAATCAGCAATTCCTCAGCCTATCCGAGATATGGGCGCACTAGAATCGCCTCGGGATGGAGTTACCGGGAATAGGCCCAGTCTGGGCTGGTTTCATGGCATCTCCGGCGGAGGCAGAGCAATACTTGGACGAGCTGGAGGATTACGTTCACTCCAGTGGTGTCCCTCGCCCAATGACAGACCGAGTGAGGGTACTGCTGAATCGAACAGTCCCCTCGCAGTTATCGGCCACCGATCTAAGGGAGCGTTTCCCCCTGCTGGAAGAATCAGAGGACTCCTCTTGGGAGGATGAGGCTGGAGGAGGGAGCCCATTGGAGGAGGGAAAGGTCGGAGATCAAGGCTCAGATACCAATGATTTTGCAGAGGCTCTCGAGGTATCATTCTGAACTTCTTTCCTTATGGTCCATTCTTGGGCCACTATGGACTTCTCACCGATGTTTGAGCCATGCAGGAGGAACTTGTTTGCATGCCTCGTTCTCACCCTCTGGCGGGTGATGATGCAGGACACTCAGAACCCGCACCTATGGCTGCATCTAGTTCCACATCTGGTGGGACCAGAGCACCCGAGGTGGCTCCTCCAGAATCTCCAGACCTTCCAACAGTATACGGAGGGCCTCGCCTCGGGGTCCCATCAGTATCGGCTCAAGATCAGAACCCAAGAGGTCGATCTCCATAAGTTTCCTCTACCGGTTTCCTTGTCGTCATATGTAGACTATGTCAACTAACGTTTATGTCCCTCTCTGTCATATAGTTCTCCGAATGGAGTGGGCTGCTGCGGCAAGACTAGTCGGGATGTCTGGTGGCGTCCCTCCTAGGGGCATGCCGGTGATGGTGGCGATAGTCCCCCCATCTCCCCGAGCTGCAACACACATCATCACCAGAGGGACCACCAGCAGGGTCGTACCCAAGGTCATTGAGGTGGACTTCGATGAAGAGGATCGGTCGGCCGGTCCCACTCCTGTCGCACCTGCATTGGCGCTAGATGTCGCACTGAATTCAACGCCAGATGCAGATCTCGCCGAGGACTTCCTACAGGCGTATCCTGTGTACGAGCCTGTCAATCGCGCAGACTGGGACGAAAAGGCCTCCGACGAGGAATACAGTAGGATAGCTCGCCGCCGGTCATGGAAGCTAATCATGCGCTTCATCAAGGACACCCCCCAAGCGCTATGGCTGGATGGAATGGACAGACTCCGCTCGCAGTTGCGTGAACTGTGCGCTGGGGGAGTGTATGCCCATCGTCCTCACGCGCTCATCTGAGATCTTATGGCTGAGAAGATCCGGGAGCATTATCGTGGGCTCAGCATGGGCTGTCAGTGGATGAAGGTGACAAACATAAAGAAGCTCCAGGAGGCTAAAAGCGAGGTCCAACAGCTGAAGACCCGTGCAGATGAGCACTCAGCCTCTCTTAATGTGCAATCTGACCTGATCTCCCGGTTGAAGGCCCAACTGGAAGAGGCAGAGGAGCTTATGAGGCAAGCTTCTGGAAAGATGGCTACCATTCAGGCTGAGGTAGAGAGGTCCAGAGACAAGGCTGACGAACTACGACCCACCGCTGTTGAGGAGGAGTGGGAGCTGAGTCAGCGATAGCAAGCCTTGGATGCCACAAGCCGACGGGTGGTGGATCTGCAATGCTCTTTTGATGGGGTCAACCTGTCTGTGGGGGGAGTCGACCCCCAGGTACTGTAACAAACTAAAAACATTTTATTGGTACTTTCGCGCTTCAATTTCTTCCTTCTTTGTTTTGAATGTTGTAGCGCGCACGATTTCCACTGTTTGAATCGCCTCATTACATCCCTACAATGTTTACGGGACGTTCGGCGATAGTTCCCCAAGTCCATGTGGGTCGAGCCCGATGTGAGAAACAGGAGATATTTGCCTTCTCGTCCCACCTAACATAGGAGTGGAGACCATGCTCCGGGCATCCGGGATTTGGATTACCAGTCTGGATTTCCGAAAGATGGGAGAGGCCTGACCGGAGAAAGAACTTTTCAGAACAGCCGAATTACCGTTTCTTCAGTGTGCCCTCATGCACGAACGGTGCAACACCAGGGACACTGGAATCGATTAGAACAGACGGAAACGGGAAGCGTGAATTATGATGCCCAAGATTCGGAGCACTGTGGGGATGGCGTGACAATAAAGGACAACTGTTAACCATGGTGGAGAAGCGGTATTCTTACTGCGTTAGCCTGTAATGGGGACAAAAATGAGGGTCAACCGTTGACCATGTTCGAAACACAGGACCATGTCACAAATATTGTCGGTCAATATTTCGGGACATTGACCTAGGACAGTCAGCGGACCATAGGTCAAACATCCATACTGTTGGGGGGTCCTTCCAAACATGACCAGTCATCCGGAACGTAGGCCCAGGATGGTAGGTGAGCCGATGCGACATGAGACCCGGCCGTTAGGGGGTCCCGTCAGACATGAAAGGGGACGAGGGTCCGAATAGGGGCACGCAAAGTGTGGAATATGGAGTGATGGTTTGTCCGAACAGAATCCAACACTTAGGTAGTCACACCACCATGGTGGGAGTACGCCAGATGGGTGCGTTGGTTTGGTCATGGATCATTCCTTCTTTGGGACAGGGCCTCTCTAGCGAGGGGTCCGACCAGGGGGCCGGAAAGGGGAAGGATGGGATTAATGATTTCTATGGGCTGGACCCTAGGCAAAATACCAGGGTGTCTCTACATATCCCATGAGTATAGGAATCAAGCCATATGTAGTTATAGAAGCATAGTTTAACATCATGCAGGACGATGAGATGCCCGACCGTGTTGGTACACATCCCGCCAAAACTACTAAGCCCACGTGAGTCACGCTCAGTGTGGGAAACAAGAAGTAGTGCTGGGACATTCCCGACACATAAAAGGGAAGGTTAGGGTGAAGGGATGCTTGGTGAATACCAACCCCATGATACTAACACGCCCATGTGGCACACTTAGATGCGTGAAGAGATAGAGCCGAATATGCTGGAATTCCACGTGAACATGGGGAAGTGTAAATGTGTGAATCTTGTCGCTCGAGAGTGGGATCACACATGATGGCCACGTGAAAATAGAGGATAACTATTAACCGTGGTAGAAACACAGCGTCCATATCGCGTTATCCTAGAATGGGGACAAACAAATGAGGGTTGACCGCTGACCATGTTCGAAACACGGGACCATGTCACAAATGTTGCCAAAGATCCTTTAGGGATGTTGGCTCGAAATGATTGGAGGTCCCATAGGTCCAGCATCAATGGAATGCCCTTAAGCCTAGTATCCATGTCATCCGAGGGTCCTTTTGGATGTGGAAGAGGATGAGGATCCAAATAGCGAGCTCATGAAGCTTGGTCATGGGATGAAGGGAATGTCCCCATGAAAATTCCACACTTTGGGCTTTGTCAAAAAACATCTGAGTATGACAATAAGACGTATTAGATAGAGGGAGGAAACATAAGTGGCACATGGTGGAGTAACTCAAACACCTGGCGTCAATGGGAATAGGGGGTGTGTGCGGTGCGGTGAACAACCTGACGCGAATGAAGACACAATCCCATATCACACTGCACGACCTCCTTGGGAGAGGTTTTTGGTCAAGGGACCGAAAGCGAAAGTTAGGCTGGGCCCGCGGGGAAGTGTCCGGGTGCTCCTACGTATGTCATGAGGATGATAATCAAGCCATGCGTAGTTCTGAAGGGTGCCTTTTAATGTCATTCGGGACAAGGAATATGAGGGATAACTCTTAGAAAGGGGTGAGCGTGGTGTAGCTATTGCAAACCCAACGTGAATGAGGACATAATCCCGCACTACACCATGCGGTCCCATAGTCGGGGTCCCGATGGCAGGACCAGAGAGGAGAATTAGATGAACTCAAGATGGACCCAAAGACAGGAGGTATGGGCATTCCTACATATCCCATTAGGATGGGAATCAAGCTGAGCGTAGTTCTAGGTGGATCTTAGACCATAAATTGGTAAAGGGAGCAGGGGACACATGGAAACAAAACCCGACATGAATGAGGACCTAAACCCTACTTACCATGCGTTCTTTGGGGAAATGCTCGAGTCGAGGGACCAAACACAGAGGTTAGGCTGGGCCCGCGAGGAAGTTCCCGGGCGCTCCTACATATCTCATGAGGATGATAATCAAGCCATACGTAGTTCTAAAAGGTGACATGGTAAAATACTAGTGCCAGAGGAAAAGGGGAGTGCCTGCGTGGCTCTTGCACTAAAAGAAGCAGAATTTGATAAATCTTGTTTGTCCTTTAAGGTGAGTGGTTTTTTTTGTGGAGCGATAGGCCTAGAGTAGTAGGACATGGTGTCGCCACAAGAATCCAGCCATGATAGGCGTTGATAAATGGAATGGCATGTGACCAATACCCAACGTGATGTCATCTACAACGAGGTCATCACAATGCAGTTCCGTTTTTCGTCGTGCGGCCAGGACGATAATGTCACAGTTTAGGGTCATGTGATAGGATCAAGCGTGCATTTTATCGTCATGCAGCGCAGACGTAGCAGAGGTGATGCTAGGCGGGGAATGTGTGCAGTGTTATAAAACACAATTGATGGGGACATGATCCCACATCACACTATACGCCGCTCCGAAAGGGATACCTCAGGACGAGGGGCCTATATGGGCCGGACCCAAAGACGAAACGTTTGGGCGGTCCTACGTATCCCATGAGGATGGGAATCAAGCTGAACGTAGTTCCAGATGGATCTTAGTTTATGGTCTTAGAGCTCCGACCATGGATGGTAACAACTTCCCAAGTTAGCGCAGACGTCAACCCGACCCCTAAGCCCACGTGAGTTAAACTCGGCGTGGGAAACAAGGGGGGGAATCCTCATCGCAATACTTGGGGCGTCCATCAGAGGGGAGTCGGCAGAGAGCCCGGAAGGACACCTTTGGCATGGCTTGTTTCCCCAACGTGCAGACGTGCACGGAGGAAAAGTACCAAGAGTTCCGAGACTCTACTTGGACATGATGAAGTGATGAAGGGTGTGAATCATGTACCCAACATTTCGGGCTTAATGGGTTGGCATGGCGATAGAGGAAAACTGTTAACCATGGTGGAAACGTAGCGTCCATATCGCGTTATCCTGAGGTGGGAACAACAAACGAGCATCGACCGCTAACCATATTCGCAATGCGGGATTTTATCGATTTGTTGTCCGAAACCCTTGGGGGAGTTGGCCCATAATGGTAGGAGAGCCCTTGGGCGTAGTATCCAGGCCGTTCTTGGGGGTCCCTCTAGGTGTGAAAGATGACGGAAGCCCTGATGCTGGGATAAAAAAAGCCTGGAAAGCGGGTGCGGATGTGTCCGAGTAAAGTTTGGCATTCCAGGTAATAAACCAGAGTCCCCATGGGCACATTGGTGGACCACCGAAAAGTGGTCGACGAAACAGCTCAGGAGGGAGAGGTACATGGCGTGGTCATTACGAGACGGACGTGAATGAGGACATAATCTCACACCACACCATATAATCCTCTCACGGAGGAAGGGTAGACCAAGGGGCCTAGGTGGGATGAAGATTCCCGAGAGATGGGGCTGGACCCGAATCCTAGACATTCAGGTGGTCCTACGTATTCCATGAGGATGGGAATCAAGCCACACATAGTTCTCTAGATGTAGTTTAACGTCATACGAGACGAAGAGGGGAGTAATATACCCCCAATCAAGGTAGGTGTACGGTACAGAGAATAAACCGACGTGAATGGGGAAATAATCTCACACCACACCATACACTCCTATAAGAAAGGGCCTGGGTCGGGGCCCGAAAATGCCAAGGGGCCGGAGGCTGGGCCTCGTGAGGGAAGGCGTACAGCATGGTACAAGGTCCTGACGTGAATGAGGACATAATCCCACACCACACCGTACACCCCGGGTAAGAGGTTGGGCGAAGGGGCCTGAGAAGGCGAAGGGGCCTAAGGTCAGGCATCGGTCAGGAAGGCTTGACTGGTTTGCAGTTTAGCGTCTTACATGAGGATGGGGAAAGAGATAACTATATCTAATTCGGGGGTGTGTACGGCATGTCAAGTAACCTAACGTGAATGAGGACATAATCCCGCATCATGTCGTACATTCCTTATAAGAGAATTGGGGCCATGGGCCCGACCGCTAGCACCACCCGGAGGGATGTTTGTCACTTCGGGATGGGGTAGAACGAATCACTACACTCGATGTTTGGGACATCTTGGGGTGGACCCGAAGATCCGGGACACTGTTGACCATGTTCGAAACACAGCGTTTCTATGGTGACCTGATATGGGAGCAACAAATGAGCGTCAACCATTGAAAAATTTGCAACACGGGACTTGTATCGGCTTGTTGCTTGAAAACCCTCAGGGGCGTCGGCCCGTATCGGTAGGAGAGCCCTTGGGCGTAGTATCCAGACCGTTCTTGGGGGTCCCTCTGGGTGTGAAAAAATGATGGAATCCTAGTCAAGGAGTGGGTGAAGCACAACTGTATCCATCCACGAAAGAGGCGAACATCTCCAGGGGGGACATGCAGCCGGGTCGAGGATTTTTCGATGTGAGTTTGGGCAAAAGTGTGCACCCCTCCATATGTCTTGACTTGAGGCGAAGATTTTGGATTTTGGGCTGGGCCAATGGACGAAATGCTCGGGCGTTCCTACGTATCCCATTAGGATGGGAATCAAGACATACGTAGTTCTTAAAGGCCATGCAGTTTAACGTCATGTGGTGAGGACGTGGGTGGATAGAAGAACGGGAGTGGGCACATGGTGCAACCCTTACTATCCTTGTATGAGAGGGGTTGTATGAGTGGGGCTAAGAAAGCCTACTCCTCGCTACGCAAGGATCCTCCAAGGAAACTATTCCCAGAGGGGATAGTGGAAGAGAAAATATTTGGGCTGGGCTTAAGACAAGGCGTCTGAGCATTCTTACATAGCCCATTAAGATGGGAATCAAGCCACACGTAGTTCTTGAAGCGCGGTTTAGCGTTGTTCTGGACGAGAAGTGTGTCTCAACCGGGTATATGTACGGTATGGCGGGTAACCCGATGTGGATGAGGATGTAATCCCACACCACACCGTAAAATCCCATTAGAGAGCCAGAATTGACGCAGGCCAAGGGGCCAGAGGCTAAGCCTCGGTTAGGAAGGCCTGACTGGCTTCCAATTTAACGTCTTATAATAAGGATGGGGGCCAGGGGCCCGAGGAGGCCAAGGGGAATGAGGCTGAGCCTTGGTCAGGAAGGCCAGACTGGCTTGCAGTTTAACATCTTACAGTAAGGACGGGGAGAGATCTTAGTTTAAGGTCATAGAGCTCGGACCATTTTGCAGTTTATCGTCCTGCAGGATAGCGGTGCAGTTTAAGGTCGTGCAAGACCATACAGTTTAAGGTCATGTTGGACCATAACGTGTAGTTTAAGGTCACGAGGGAGCATACAATTTAAGGTCGTGTTGGACCATAACGTGCAGTTTAAGGCCATGCGGGACCAGCTAGGATCAGGCGAAGTACCACTTGAGGAACCTGACATTGGTGGAAGGATTTACGCGCTCACCATCCGTGGTCACCAAGGAGTACGCCTCGTTGGGGTAAACCTTATGGATGATATAAGGTCCTTCCCATTTCGGTTCTAGCTTGGGTGGTTTCCTACCAGGGATCATTGGTGCTCGAAGGGCCAGTACTAAGTTGCCCTTTAGAAAAGAACGGAGGTGAACCTTCTTGTTGAAGGCCCTCACTATCTTATCCTGATGCCTTTCCAGATTGTGCAGGGCACGAATCCGGTTCTCGTCCAGTGCTTCTAATTCAACTAGACAGATTTCTGCCACCTCATCTGATGCCTGGTGATCATAGACTGCAGTGCGTAATGATGGAAACTAGATATCAATGGGTAGGACGGCCTTATCCCCATACACCAGGGAATATGGGGTCACCTGGGTAGAGTTGCAAGTCATCGTACGATAAGCCCAGAGGGCATTGGGGAGCTTGTCTGGCCAACTTTTCTTGTTCTGACCAACCATCTTCTGCAGAATGTTAGAGAGGGTTTTGTTGAACGCCTCGATCTGTCCGTTTTCCTACGCGTGGTAGCGGGAGGTATGGTTCGAACAGATGTCATAATTGGCGTACAATTTCTTCAGTTTAGCCGCTCGGAAGTTGGTGCCGTTATTGTTGAGGACGGTGTGAGGGACCCCAAACTGGTGGATAAAATTGGATCTCACAAAGTTGACGATGGAACAGGCCTTGACCTCTTTGAGTGGAACTGCCTCTGCCCACTTGGAAAAGAAATCTGTAGTAGTCAGGATGAACCTACACTGGTGAGCTGTTGCTGGTGGATATGGTCCCACTACATCAAGTCCCCATACCGCGAATGGCCAAGAGTACTTGGTGGGGTGGAGGGGCTCCGGCGGCCAATACAGGAAGTTGGCGTGAAATTGGCATGCGTGGAGTCTCTTGGCATACCCAATACAATCGTGGATCATAGAGGGCCAGAAGTACCCCAACCTCCGGATTTGATGGGATAGCTTCGGCCCAGCTTGATGGGCGCCACAGGAACTGGCGTCAACCTCTTGTATAACTTGAGGAATCTCTACTCCTTGAATGCAATGGAGAAGGACACCATTGAAGCTCCGCTTATAAAGGATCTGTTCAAGACTGGGGCCACTCTGGAGGGTAAATTGCAGCGTGCGGCATCAGATTCGCTCATGCTCGGCCCAGTCATCTAGGAGGCGACCATTTTGGAGATACTCGACAAAAGGTTCACTCCATTCGGGAGTGGCTTCAACCACTGTGTCTGACGAACCCAGGACCCCTGACGTAGAGGATCCGGCGGTGAGATGACTTATCCACATGCCATCATTGTCCTCTTGGGTGACGGGGGAAATGACTCTCCAATGTGCAACATGTATGATCAAATCATCTTGCTTGGGTTCTGCGAGCGATGTGGCCTAGCCAGCCAAGGTTTCTGCTTGACCGTTCTGTGACCGTGGGACATGGGTAATCTCTGGTTGAGAAGAGAACTGGGCCATTAGGCGGAGGGTGTACTCCAGCAATGGTAGAATATCCGACTTCCTGATGACCTAGTCTCCATTGACCTCTTTGATTAACTACTCGGAATCTCCTTTCACATGTAGATGGGGCACATCGATCTCAAGGGCCAACTCGAGGCCGGTGATGAGAGCCCGGTACTCTGCCTCGTTGTTCGTACAACCTTCTGACAATAGGAATGAATATGGCAGGATGGCTTGCGCCGGGGTAATGAAGACAATACCCAGGCCCACTCTATTGAGCTTAGGATCATTGAGCCTCCTACCGGTGGGGCTCCGGGAGGCACCGTCGAAATGCATTTTCCAACACGGGACGACATGATCGACTGAGAGGATCGTCTCATCAGGAAAATCCAGCTCCAGGGATTGATCCGCAGAGGTTGGATGGGCAGCTAAAAAGTCTGCCAACTCCTCCCCCTTAATGGCCTTCTAAGGTACGAACCTGATATCAAACTGCTGTAGAATCACCGCCCACCGTGCTAGTCGGCCAGTCAGCATGGGGCGGTTCAGGATGTACTTCATTGGGTCTACCCGGGAGACCAATTGTACCTCATGGTGCTATAGGTAATTCCACAACTTCTGTACGGCAAAGACGAGCGCAAGGCAGCTCTTTTCGATATGGGAGTATCTGACCTCCGTATCGAGAAGCATGCGGCTGAGATAGTAGAGACTGTTCTCAGTTCTCTCATTATTCTTCTGGACGAGCAGTACACCGAGGGATCTTTCCAGGGCGGTCACGTAAAGGACCAACAGATTTATGGAGACGGGTGGAATCAAAACCAGAGGTTGGAGCAGATACTTCTTGATTTCCTCTACAGCGGTCCGACACTCCTCATCCCATTCGTAGGCGGCACCCTTCTTCATGAGCCGGGAAAAGGGCTTACACTTGCCGTCCAAATTCGTGATGAATCGTCGTATATAGGCTAAGTGGCCTTAGAGGCCTCGAAGTTCCCGAATGTTGCTCGGGGGAGGCATTTGGCTGATGGCCTTGATCTTCTCTGGGTCGATCACAATGCCACGGTATCTAACAACAAAGCCCAAAAACTTCCCAGAGGTGACCCCGAAGGCACACTTCAACGGGTTCATCTTCAGGTGACAGGAACAGAGGAAACCGAACACCTTCTCAAGGTCTTTGAGATGGTCCTGGCGCTAACATGATTTGACCACTAGGTCATCCACGTAGCATTCCACCAGCGTCCCGAGAATCATCTTGAATATGCGATGCATGGCCCTATGATATGTGGCACCTACATTTTTCATGCCGAAGGGCATAACCTGGTAGCAAAAGGTTCCTTGGGGATCCCTGAAGGCAGTGGACTTTTCGTCCTTGGGGGCCATCTGGATTTGGTTGTACCCGGAATACCCATCCATGAAAGAGAGAGCTTGGAACCCGGTCATGGCATCAATCAATAACTTCGTCACCAGGAGTGGGAAGTCATCATTTGTGCAGTGGCGATTAAGGTCGCGGAAGTTGATGCAGACTCTGATCTGCCCATTCTTCTTCCGGACTGGTACAATGTTGGCAAGCGACTTGGGGTACTGGACTTCCTTAACGAAGTTGGCTTTGATAAGCTTTTCAACTTCGGACTCAACCATAGCACCATGAGAAGGGTGCATCTTCCCGGGAGGCTGCTTAAACCCATGATGGTTTGCCGGGAGGCCCAGACGGTGAACGACTACCTGGGTATCTAGTCCTGGAATCTCGTTTTAACTCTAGGAAAACACGTCACGGTGTTGTTTGAGGAAGTCTACGTACTGCTGCCGCTCCTCGCGGGACATGGCTGCACTGATCAATGTGGGTTTCGGTTCTGCCTTGCTACCAAGGTTCACCTGTACCAGTTCATCAACCATGGTAGAGAAGCCTTCCTCAAAGGTGGGGGGGGGAGCATCCTCCAGGTCTTCCTCTCCACCCGTGGGGGGATTTCCTGCGACGGGAGATACTTCTGGGCTATCAAAACCTAAGGGGAAGCTGGTGCCGGCTTGGGCAGCAGTGGTCATCCTATCAGGAGACTCACTCACCATTGAGACCATAGCAATGAAGGCAGTCGACCCTATCCCATCTGGCCTTCGGCCTAAGGGGCCACGTTTGATGACATCAAAGAAGTGGTGACGTGTCGGCCTGAGTCGGTTGATTCCAGCCTGGCGGAAGAGACACGTATGGCTTACTGCCGTTGTCATAAGCTTGACATTCTGGTACCGTACAGGGGTAGGACGTTCCGGGATCACCTAAGCCTGGTTGATGTAGGCGTACGAGGTGATTTTCCGCCATCGCTTGGACACGGGAACATGCCTTCCTTGCGTACCCAAAACAAAAAAAAAACATTTCCCCATGTCGGGGGTCGTGGCCTCCAATCGGTGGATCAGGAGGATGTAGGCACCATCTATGCTTGCCCAGGGATCACTTGTTACTGGGGCAGGTTCATCCTCACTTACCAGGATTTTCTTATCCTTACTCTTGTAATAATAAGCATCCAGAAAGCGGGCCCCACAAGAGGCGAAAGGAGATGCATCTCCTTGGAGCATGCCTACTCGACCGTTGAGTGAGTATTTGAGGCACTGGTGATATGATGAAGGGACCGCTGCATGCATATGGAGCCATGGCCTACCCATCAACGTGTTGTTGGCTGTGTCCTGAGATACGACCATGAACTCGGTGCTGGAAATTAAGCCACTGAACTGAGTCTTCAGGTGGATCTTTCCGACTAGGCTTTGCTCGGTCCTGTCATACCCCTGGATTCTGAGGTCAGAGGGAGTAAAATCAACTTCAGACAGACCCAGATTTCGCAATGTCCGAGTCGGAATTAGGTTGATTCCAGAACCCATGTCAACGAGGTAGCGGCGGACTTCCACACCATTGAAGTGGCCAGTGATGTACAGTGGGGGAATATGACCCTGTATAGGAGAGTCCTCATCTTCACCAGAGAACGAGATAACCGCCTGACATTTCGCGTTCTCAATTGTCTCGACATGGAAGGCTTCTACAGCTTCTACCTCTGTCTCAAACTAGAGGGGGCTTATTAGGGCCTCGTCAAGTGCCTCGCACATTTTAGATGACAGGCGAAGGGCCTCGAGGATAGAAAGCCTTTCCAGAATACTAGCCAGGTGCTTCAGGACATCATACTTTCATGCCAAACACAAACCTCTACTTATAGGAGGTTGTTCGATAGTTGGAGGCATAGAGGGTCCTGCCGGTTGAACCGGTGGTTGGCTAGTACTGGGTACATCGTGCTGCCTACTAGTTGAAGCCTGGAGATTAGTCGCCGGCCTAGGATCGGACAATGGAGGCTGACCTGTAGTTGGGGAAGACTGACTGTGATACAAAAGAGGCAGCTCTCCCTGATCTAGTTGCACAAATGGCGGTGGAGGTAGAGCTGAGGGCGTTAGATGTGGTTGCGCGTGCTGAGCTCTGTGCTGAGCCTGCTATCTAGTCTCAGTAGCGTGCACGAATTGGCTGAAAGTGCCCGCTAAAGTGCCTCGATGACCGACATGATTGTGGTTCCGCTGACGTTGACGTCAGTTGGGGAGGTTGGGGAGGCTCTCCTGGAATTCCCCTTCCTCGGGAGTCATATAAGGCTTTACTAGCTCCACGGTGTTAATGGAAGCGTACCCCTGGCTGTCGCTTGACGATTCATCCACTACCGGGCGGATTCTGGGAAGAATCCCCATTTTAGGGGGCATAAAGTCACTGAGAGTGCGGGATGACGACCTCACCGGCGGAGCGCGTTGTTTCTTCTTGCGTCGTCAATGCTTGCCCTTTTGGGAAGACACCGACTGTGAAGGCGATGCAGAGGTACTGGATACTTCTTTTAAACATTCCGGATGCTTCAGGAACACACGGATGATACCATGGGCATGGATGACGGTTTTTTGAGCCATCCATTCACCGTATTTTCGGGATCCGCGGCTGGGAACCTGCCGCCACTCGCCTTCGCTGTCTCTACCGATCTATGACCCTACAAATACACCCGCCACTTGTGTTGGTGTTGGGCCCAACCTGACTATGTTTTTGTTGACCTGGTCTTGAAGCCAGTCTTTAAACACATAGCATTGCTTGAGGGTGTGTCCCAGAATATGATGATAAGGACAGTAGTTGGGGTGATCGGTGAGATTCGCCTCTGTCGGCCTTCAGCACTCGGGTAGGCACACAATCCCTTGCTCTAGAGAACTTCGGAAGTACCCAGGGACCTGATTTTCGTTGAACGAATAAGTCTTGTGCCTTATTTCCGGATAGGGGTCCCTGGGGGCCTGGACCTGACGAGGGGCCGGAGGGGCCTACCGAGGAGGTGGCGCCTGATTGTCTCGCCTAGGTGAAGGTGGCGCATTGCACGGGGGAACCTGTCGATTCTGAGGCGGTCGCTGCTGGGCAGGAGCCTGTGCTTGAGGTGGAGGACCTCTGCGGGGTTGCAGGGATGGTGTCGCTGGCAGTAATTATAGCTACCCATGGGCTTCTATTTGGGCCACCTCGGCGGGTTCGGCTCTGGCGGTCCTCCTGGCTGGGATCATAGGGGGCAAAAAACGTGCCTGACTAGCTTGTTGCAGAGATTCCTCAAGGCGCTGAGCCTTATCTGAGAAATCTAGGAACCCTCCAGGGTAGTTCTGGGTAATCAAGGAGGGTACTAGCTCCTTTTTAATGTTCCCTACACACATCGTCAGTAATTTCTCCTGAGTCTGTGGCATATCGAGGGAGTACGTAAGTCCCTTCCATCGGGTGATGAAATCTGCGACTCGCTCATCAGGCCTTTGCTTGTACTTGAAGAAGTCTGCAATGCTGGTCTTCCGCGTGGTGGAGCGGAACTGGTATAGGATCTGCCGGCGGAGATCCTCCCAACTGGTCACCGATTCGATAGGGAGCTGGCTCTACCAGACAAATGCGGGACCTTCCAATGTCTGCATGAAACATCGGAGCTTGGCGGCTTCTTGTTGGGCCGGGGTCCCCAGCATGGGGCCACACCTAGAAGAAAAATGATCCCAGTGCTGCGGCGGGTTCCCTGTCCCGTTGAAGGGTGAGAAAGTGGGGTTCCCAAAACCCGGGGGTGTGGGCATATCATCCACCCATGCGGGATACGGGTTGCCATCTGGTGGGACCGCCACCTGCCGCGTTTCCAATGCTTCGAGGTGGGATATGAGTGCCTCTATAAGATCATCCGGGTGGGGGTCCCTGTCTTGACGGGGATCCCTAATCACAAGTGCATTTCCAGGTTCTTCAACCCGGTAGATGGCTTCGGCAGCTCGTGGATCGACTGGCGGAATGACCTGTGGGGTGACTGGGGGAACCCGGACTAGATTCTTTAGATTGCCCCGTCATTCAGGGGGGTTTGGCGAGACGTATCGCTCCCTCTTGCCGTAAGTTCCAGCTTCTACCCTGTCTGCGGAAGTAGCATGATCAGGGTTGCCTGGAGGCATCTCACCGGGGGAAATTATTCCTGCCCATGCTGCCTCAGCTTGGGATTACCATAGTCAGGTCACCACTCTGCAGCGCGCTCAGCCAAGAGTTCGTCAACCAGCCTCTTCTGCTCAGCAAGCTGCTAGCGTAATGTGGCCTTCTCGGGATCTTCGTCTGTTTTCAGCACAGAGGCAGACGGGTTGGAGTGATTGACAGTTCTGACGTGCTCCTTACCCTTGCCGACATTTCGACCGAGTACCAGCGACTCGGTGGGTACATGGAGGCCTAGAAGGTTCCTCTACTGATGGGTAACCCTCCCTGATGGGTTCAGTAGTGGTGGTACGCCCTCGGTGGGTAAGTCTCCATCAAGAAATTCAAGCTCGTCTTCCTTGTCCACTACGTCATCCATGTGGACCGCGACCCCTCTCGAGGGCATGTACTCAATGTCGCATAACGAAACGAGCTGTCGTCAGATAGGGTCGAAAAGGAGAGTGGCATAGTGTCCCCAACCACGGACTTGCACATGGGGGGTAGCTTCCCTGATGACTCTACGGAGTACTTTGAAACTCTGAACACATTTCCGTTGAAGGGCGCTCTGACGGCCTGGTGACTCAGGGTGCTGGGTCACAAGGAGTGCGTCCAAATCGATCAGGCGGAATTGCTCTCCGATTTCTTCAAAGTGCTCTCAACTTCTAGGGTACATCACCTGCTCGTAACGAAGGCAGAAGTTTGTCTCCCATAGGGTTCGACAAAAGCACCCTACTTCTTCAGGGGTAAGGGACTCTGGTGCGTCAAAGTTCAGCACCGTCGTTGGCCAGAACTTCTCCGAGAAGTGATCCGCTGTGAGAATGCTCTAGAAGATCCTCGGTTCAGACTCGGGGTCTGGCCTTGTATTTCCCCAGTCGTAAACCGGGAGCGGCTGAGGGGCCGGAAGTGGTAGCGAGGCAGACCTCCGGGATAGTAAAATCGGCGGTGGAGAATACGGCAAACGAGCTGACTGGCCGCCGAATTCCGGGCCATCCTCTGAAGAGTGAGGTGACCTGGCCATGATATCATGATATGATGGGCTGATATCCACAACTTCTTGCACAGGAGTCACGACTGTCGGCAATAGGTCATGTCGTTGCTCTACCGCCGTTGGTCCCCAAAATAGCAATTTGTGATCTCTAGTAGAGGTAGAGGGCGCTTTTGGTGACAATGGTGGTGATTGCACGGTCGAGACCTACGAAATTTTCACGATTTCTTCCTCCTATATGTAACTGTGGAGAGAGGTGGGAGTCTGGTGGACCTCATATTCCAGGAGAATGAGGCTAACGTGCCTGGTTCCTTCCCCAGTCCTTGATACAGAGGAGCGGGGAGAAGGTTCCATCGCTGAGTCGCATTCCGCTTCAGAATCCGAGAAACGGGCCAGTTTCATCTCCACCCGGCCCCCCCATGATTCTTCTTGTGGCGGTGATGACCCTCTCTCCTTCCCCTGGGTGGCTCTTCGGGACAAGGTTGATTCTCAACATGTAGTCTCGGGGCGGCGCTGGCACCATGGCGGAGAGGGCCCCCGCTTGAGATAGCCGAGGTGCGAGGGGCACCAGGGAAAATGTCGAAGGGTACATGGGGAGGACCTCCATGGACAACACCCATGTGGGCGGAGCCTCTGTTTGAATCGGCAGGAGCATGGGGAGGACCTCCATGGTCGATGCGGGCGGAGCGAGGCTGACCTTCACTCCTCGAGTTGTTGGGGCGAGGAGAACCTTCGCCCATTGCAGAGAGGATGTAGGGAGGACCACCATGTTGGAGAGGGACCGGATGGACAATGCCTTCATATCGACGGTCGGGGACAGGAGGAGGGACTCCATACCCTGTATGGTGGGCGTGGGAGAGGTTTCTGCACCGAGCGTCACTATCGCGAGGCAGGTCTTCCTTCGGGATGGGGGTAGCATGAGGCATACCTCCGTGACGAGCTTCAGAGCAGGGAAATCCCACGCTTTGTGGAATTATGGTATGGAGAGGACCCCCGTATGGAGTGACGTTACCGTGGATTGGTTCACGGTAATCATCGTCCGGGCCTACGACCCCGAGAGTCAAACCAGCCTGCCCGTGGGGCGGCTGAGGCCTCGATCCTGTTCTGGCGAAGGAGTGCCCCTGATTGATGTATGCAGGAACTCCATGACAAGCGTCAGTGGTGGCTTGGCCACAGTAGTTGTTGACGTCGACGCACCTTGACGAGCGTCCTCAGCTCGGGCCCGGCGTTGACGTCGGGTCAGACGAGCTGGTGCAGGTGGTGCAGGGGCACGACCTGCCTGCTCTTCCTGTGGATTCGAACGGCGGTGCTGACGCGGCCTAGTGGGATCCCTTTCCTGGAGCCCTTGGGTAGGGACCCTGAGCGGGCCGAGCCAGACGTCACCCGTCTCATCAGCATAAGGCGAGGAGTCGTCGAGGCATTCCGGGGATAGTCTCCCGAAATGATTGAACGTTGGGGTGGGGAGCAAGGGCTCCCTGCGCGGCCTGTTAGGGTGGCGTTGACGGCGGGGGCTGGATGCCTCCAGGTCCAGACGGGCCATATCCTGATTTGGGATGACCCCTTCCTCCTCGTACCTGCGTACAAGGTTGTTGATCACCCTTCGCTGGATGATCTCTGATGGGGAGAGGGGATGTGGGTGACCCGTATTCGCGGATGTAGAGTCCGTCGTGGTGGTAGAGAAGCCATGCAGGGTGGTTGTACTAGTGTTTCCCCTACCCCTGCGTAGGCGAGCGTGCGGTGATGGTGTCTCCGTAACAGCATCCTTGTTCCTGAGAAATGAAGGGATCAACTCATCAGCACTGCGAGGAAAAGGATTGACAACCAGTGCCCCAGCGTCCTTCCATTCTCCACGTCTGTAATAAGGATCCACGCCAACACGTTGCAGAATGGAGTGCCCCACGTTCTACTGCCCCGACTACCGGTGAGTTTCACGACAGGCCCGCTATTTGCTTGGCGGGACCAGGCGCTGGATATCTGGATCTGGTGACACGTCAATCTACTAGTGTCTCGAACACTACTAATCTCCACATTGAGGAGAATAATTTCACGTCGGGTTCACCATTTCTGTTTCCAATGCTTTCACCGGGGCGCGCACATTCATCCGTTCACGGAGGAGGACGCACTGCATTATTTCCCCGCAGTCCCTCTTTCCAAAGGCGGATGACATTCGCTCCTTATTCAGGGACGTCTGCTCCTTGATCGAAACGGGATGATGGGATGTCGGTTCTTCCTTCTGCGGATTCCTCCTCAGAACTCGTCACCTAGTCCAGGTCTCCCTCATAGATTTAATACGTTGTTCGTGAAACTCTTCCCAGTGCCATGTTTCCATAGATGCCAGTTAATTACACTGCTTCTGTAGGGACATTCCAAAGGGTCCGGTCAGGGCAGCAACCTTCGGTCGGGGGAGTAGTCATGTCAAGGCATCAGTAGCGTGTATGGATGCTGGGGAACCGACATTTCTGTCTATTATCCCTGGTCATAGGGCTTCTCGAGGGCGTGGAAGCTCGAGGCATCCCACATCGAGCACGGAGAATTATATGCCCTAAACATATATCTGAGGTTTTCCTCAGCTTCTTGTGTTTAACACAGGGTATGCCACGAGTTTAATGTCCAGCGGAGACGGACCAGCCCGATCAGAGCATTATCTAGAAAGGATCGGATTGAGGGATTTCCCTTGAAGGGGTGCTGATACTGGGACCAGCCCATGGACGGCTTTGAAGAGGAGCGGACCGACATGGTCTCATCAGGATATGAAGGTCCGGGTGAGAATCAGGGTGGATGATGGATGGATGAATGAAGTGGAGGGGGAAATGGCGAGGGACCATCGCAAGGGCGACGGTGAAGTTGGGCTTGAGCCTCGAAGAGACCTCCTACGTATCCTTGTGGCAGGGAATCAAAGTCCACATAGTTTGGGATGGTGCCGGTGAACAGGAATGAAGGTGGACCTTGGCCCGATGGATTGTCAGAGAACCGACGTGAAGGTGGACCTTGGTCCGAAGGGTATTGCCAGCGAACCGATGTGAAGAGGGTCGGAGTGACCAACGGGTGGTGGGCTTGGACCTTTGGGATGTTTCCCATGTACCATGCCTTGGCATGGATCAAAGACCTCGTAGTTCAAGGGGGGATTCGTCGGCGAACCGACGTGAAGGCGGACCTTGGTCCGATGGGTAGTGGGCTTGAACCTCAGGGAGGCTTCCTACGTACCATATATTGACATGGATCAAAGTCCTTGTAGTTCGGAACGGTCACGACGGCTTGTTGTCAGACTGGAATGCAGTTTAACGTCATGCTGGACGAGGGTAGAACTCGATGTGAATAAATGATGGGTGGGCTTGAACCTCAGGGAGGCTTCCTATGTACCATGCCTTGACATGGATCAAAGACCACGTAGTTCAAAGGGTTTCATCGGTGAACCGATGTGAAAGCAGACCCAGGGGTCCACTAGTGATGGGATTGAACCTCATGAAGGATTCCTACGTACCATACCTTGACATGGATCAAAGTCCTCGTAGTTTGGAAGTTGGGTGTCGGAGAACCGACGTGCGTAAGGGACCTTGGTCCGATGGGAGATGGGCTTGAACCTCAGGGAGGCTTCCTACGTACCAGGCCTTGACATGGATCAAAGTCCTCGTAGTTCGGGTGGTCACAACGGCTTGCCATCAGACTGAAATACAATTTAACTTCATGTTGGATGCAAGTGGAACTTGACGTGAATGATGACGGGTGGGCTTGGACCTCATGGAGGCTTCCTACGTACCATGCCTTGACATGGATCAAAGACCTCGTAGTTTAAATGGGTGTGCAGTTTAATGTCATACAGGATGGGGGAATACAGTTTAACGTCATGCTGGATGAGGGTATTGCCATGGCCGATGCTTACTCTAAGCCCACGTGAGTCATGCTCGGTGTGAGAAATAAGAGGTAGCAAGGTCCTGATGATCACGTCGCGAAGGGTGCGTCCGTGAGAAGCGAAAAGGGGCTTACACGTTAGGCGGCCCATGGTGTTGGGACTTACTCCAGGATGGAGGCCCGAAGTGCGGCAAAGCGCAGCAAAAGAGGGATTTGGGACCAACGATGGGAGGTGCCTCGTTCCCTACCGCGCCCTCCCCTGACCTTGGTAATGGGGAAGTACGGAGATGCAGGGGTGCAGCCATCCGTTGGGGAACTAGGGTCACCCTTCTCCTGAGAACATACGCCGCTCCAATAAGGAGGATATCATCCCTTGTGGGGGGAGTGATTCCACTCCTATGGAGACGAGTGGCGTAAAAAAATTTCGAGCTGGGGGGACCCTTCGTGCAAGGCACAAGGTCGGGTTACAGTTTAACGTCATGTGTTGAGGATGTGGTACTTGGCAGTTTAATGTCCTACAGCTCGGACGAGGTGGGTTCACTCCACACCCCTAGGACTTACATAACTGGTACCCTTTTCTCCTTGGGGGAGGGAAGGTACCAGTAAGGCCGTGGTCAAGGGTCGTCGTAGAGCGAACCATCGAGAGGTCTGTGTTAGTGTGGCTATGCGAAGAAGCAATAGCCGTTAGAGTGCCTATGTGAAGAAGCATTAGGCAAAGCAACGCTACGAGTGGTATTGTCCGTGGGACTTTGAAATCACATCGTGCATACCTGGAGGGTCGCACGGAAAGGGGAATTTCCAAGCAAAGGAGTGTGCTTCGCGAAGCAGAGTGCATTGGCCTTAGTGTGGGGAAAAGGTGTGAGTGGAGGGTGCTTCGCAAAGTAGAACATTATTCGTGGAGTACTGCCTCGTGAAGAGGAGGTGCTTTGTGAAGCAGGTTGCTGGGAAGCAGTGTGCTTCGCGATGTGTAGTGATCCTGCAATATCATGGGGATGACTAATACATGATGGGTGTTTCGCGAAGCATAAATGCTCCGCGGCTGCCCGGGTTCCCTTGGGTATCCCCCTCCTTCGTGAATGCCCTTGAGCTTCGCGAAAGGAATCCCTCTAAGAAGTGGGGCTCAAAACGATACAAAGTGAAGGTGCCACGCGAAGTAGAAGGTGCCACATGAAAGGTCAGATCATCTGTCTCCTGGACTCAGGGGGAGCCCAGTATTTATAGGCATGGGGTGCCGCGAAACCGAACTCTCGCGCCGCCTCAGGGGCTTCACGGCGCGCTCGTGAACGTCAAATTAGTTCACGGAGAGGTACCGCCTCCGGAGATTCGGGGCGGGCTCGTGAACGTCAAATTCGTTCGCGGAGAGGTACCGCCTCTAGAGCTTCGTGGCGGGCTCGCGAACATCAAATTCGTTCGTGGAGAGGTACCGCCTCCGGGGCTTTGCGGCGGGGCGCACGAACGTCAAATTCGTTCGTGGAGAGGAACCGCCTCCTGAGATTCACGGGACCGCGATGCTCAGGGTGCTTCGTGTCGGTGCTTCGCGAGGCAGCGTGCGGGCCTTCTTTTTCGTCCCTTTCGTGCAATATTTTGGCGCCAACAAAGAGGTAAACACCTTTCTTTTTCTTTTAGTTTCATTTGAATTTATATTAATTTTTTATCCTCTCCACACCTCCTCTATCTAAATGATCATGATAAATCTAGTATCATCTATATAAGAGATTTATACCATGTGAATGGAAGAACCATCTTCAATATTCTTACTCACTCCCTTTTGATTTTATAAACGAAATCATCGTCCATGAGGTTCCATTTTATAACCTTCATGGATGACGAAGATTCCTTCTTCAATAATTCCTTCATTACTGGTAATGAAACAATATTAATGGTTGAACAAGGTCATAATATATGTATTTTATCTTGATTAATTTTTTATAATCTTTACACATACATAATATGGCATAATAATACAAAACAAGTTTATTGAGCACAAAACTGCCAAGCCAAATTCAAGCGTTTATTTTTAACTCATTGAATGAGTCATCCTCATGGTATATAACCAGCATAATTATAAGATCATTTATATCTATTTAATGTCACTAATAATTTACATTAACAATTCTGTATGTTTAACCATATTTCAAACCAACTTCCATTCATGAATACACGTAAACAAATCATGAAACCAAGTAATAAAATGCTTCCAAAACAATAAGATTGAATCTCTTAAACCCATAAAAAAGGACATTAATGAACTTAATATGGTTATACCATATCAATTAAATGTTTATTAGTTTCCATAATTTTTAATTAATGAATCTAAAT